>OZ024860.1:37512410-37587410 GCA_964017155.1 Oasisia sp. SBJ-2009
GTTTCCACCAAACAAGCTACGACCACACATAGGCAACCAGTTAACTTACTTTCTGGTAGTGTACATAAATGCGAAATTCTAATAGTAGACTAATATGTATGTAGATGCTAGGAAGTAACTTATATCTTCTTAGGGAAAATGTCTGGTCCTGCCAGAGCATGCTGGGAAGTCAGGTGTGCTGGTTCACTTCGGTTTTCACCTCCAGTGAACACAGACTAGTTGTGGTGACGGGATAGTTAGAACCTCCTCCTCCTCTTTGACTTGTAAGGAGCACCCTCTGTATTGTATATATGTGCAGGTTACAGAATTAAGCGTGTGTTATACTTATAAAGTGTCTTTCATTCCGGCTTTAGGAAGTCGTATGTTACCTTAACTGTGCTATACTATGGTTGTCTTGTTCGCTGCTATTCACTTTTGTCATATTTGTTCTGATCGCTTGATGGCGAAACCAATGTGTACTTAGACATTACAGTGTTTTCTTACTAATTAACCAGTGTTTTTATGTGTAAGACTACTTGGTATTGATATTAGGTATTGCCTGTTATTTACATTTTCATACGTATAAAGCATAGCTTACATAAAGTATACAACATAAAGTATGTCATGCTAGAAAACTCTTACTTGATTGTCATGCTTTATTTGAAAAGATCAATTACAATACAACATAATTTCAGGTATATTTACATCAAGTGCAAACCAAATACACACACACACACACAATTATCTATCTGGACATAGCCCTGCTTGATATAACAAACAATGTTCCCTACATGTGTGAAGTACGTTGTTATAATACATTTTACTTAAAATAATTTTCACTACATTTGCTGTGACTATAGTGTAATGAGTACACACATAAATCACTCTGAGTGGAACCCAAACACAACGTGAGACGGCATCAAACACCTTCGTCCATCTGCCTGCCGACATCCGTGCAACCACAATTTGAGCAATAGTACCACGCCACCATGCTGAATTGTCACATTGGTTTTATCACCAGTGTTGCATGGCATGACCGTAGCATTTGTGTTAGTGACCAGTGACCAATGTTCAGTCCAGGTGTAACCAGTTCGGTACAATTCATTCTGCACAAGCACTCACAATACTATGAAGCGTAACTGTGTCATGCCCTGGATGGTCTACTTGACAGGACTTGTGCATGGGATCTCTCTGGCAGCCTGGCCTGCATTTGACTATACGTTATCAGTCACCAGTGCTGGTAGTTGACAGTAGTGGACTGTGCTATTTATGCATCCCCTGGGGAGTTCCTGCAAAGTGTATAATTCACTCATTCCTACAGCTGTTGTTGGACTCTGTCCGCCCAACATAGCATGGACTCGTTGCTGGACGTGGGCATTCCCAAGTACACATACTGGCTCAATGTATAGAGTTATATCTTATCGCTGTTTTGGCTACGATACTAGGCCTCTTGTTTTAGTCTGATACGCGGACATTCTTGACATGAATACGAGAAGTATTGTTGCGTACCTATTTTTTTCAGCCTTTGACCGGGAGTTGGGGACATGCTATTTTGTGTTCTCTCCTTAATCATCTGCAACTTTAATCGTTGCACTTCTTTGCATTTTTAGTTTAATGGTAATATCTACTACGCTATTGTAGGTATACTTTACACTGCATAACATGATTTGCAATAAAAAGCCACTAAAATTTCGTATCGTTTTAACTTCAGTGCCAGTGGCTGGGATGTTCTGGCAGAAAGTGGTGTTGTTTTGAAAATCAGCATGAAGCTTAGTGACAAATTGAAAAAAAGTCGCCGTTTTTGCCTGCGCCGTTTTAGTCTGTTGCCGGTTTAGCACGATGCCGTTTTGGTTTTTCACCTATTCGGATGGTCGCCGTTTTTGTTGTCGCCATTTGATTTTGGATGTGTCGCCGTTTTGGATGTCGCCTTTTTGACCTGTACCGTTTTTGACTACAGGAAGATTTGTAAACGGTATCTTGTTAGTTATAATATATATGCAATCGACGTGCCCTTCGATTACATGGTAATCGATTACAAGACAAGGAAATTACACTCTAGGTTTGATATTCTCTGATGTTGTTCGATATATAGAATAATAATAAACAAAGTATATTGTACAATTGAGTACAAACAAAACACAAGTCCTAACAATGTTATATGATTAAAATGCAATAGGTAAAAGCAGTTGTTGGAAAATATTTACATTTCACAGCAAGAGCACTTCATCACATTGACATTGATCTCTATAAAATAAAATGTCAGTTTATCTTCGAATGCGCAACAATGCCTTATGTGTTGCATATTATGTGACAAATAAACAGGCGTGTATTGTCATTGTCAGGTGGTTATCAATTTGGGCTCTGTACAGGGACGGCTTCAGGCATTCTGCTTAGTCTCAACCTGAAAACTGCTAACGTTTAGGGGAAGTGAAGCACAGCTATAACATTCCATATACCTAAATGCACACTATGTAAGTATACATTAATGGTGACAGAAGCATATTCACTTATCAGAAAAACTGGAAAAAAAAATGTGCCTAAAGCATCGACATAGAAAACTGCGTATCGCCATCTTTTTTCCAAGCCGTGTGGTTTGATTACCGCGTATCTAGCCCATGTAAACTTTTGTTTTGTTTTTTCGGTTTTCTTCGTTATTAGACATTTCTGCGCAAAAAACAACAAATATATGGTACCTCATAATACATGAGGTACTATGTGTCAACAAATAATATGTATTTGCATTCGAAACGTGAAATTAAATTTCAACGATTTTTAACCAGTTAAAATATTGCTTATCATCATACTTCCCGAGAGCAGATTTTGACAGGCTTCAAGGGGCAACGTCAGGTCAACCCGGATTATTTTTTACTTTTGTTTACAAATATGTCGGAAGTGTTTTGCGTTACCGTTATAGGAGACGCTAGTTGCTAGTAATATTGGATAGATAAATCATACTAGAAATGGATCCGACAGAGGAAGCATATGTAGCATAAGTGAGAGGTTGACACACGTAAAGCCATTCTTGCTTCAACCAGCGTGCGAGCCGAAGTGCGAGGCGTCAAACCCGGCCCGCCGAGACGGCGGAGAGAGTCGCCATTTTTATGGAATCGATGATCTTTGACTTTGGGATCAACGGTGCTGAAGTCTGAACAATGTGAATAATGATGATGTTTGTGTGGTTACTGCGTCCCAATGTCGACGGACATGTTGTCGGGAGATGACGTGCCCGACCGTGCTGACAGATGCCTGCGTGAGCCATGACTGACCACGACAATCAATGTTGGCAGTATCGGGCTGTTGTTGCCGACTTGCGATTTCGGATTTGCCTGGAGATTCGTTTGTTCGACCAATATAGCTAGTAGGTAAGTACTTACTAATACGTAGTTCAACAGGTATCGAAAAAATAATTTAGCATTTCAAACCTAAACTGAGCAATTATACTTGTACATGGCCACACATATTAAATAAAAAAAATATATCTTCGAATTCGTAATGTAAATCTTTGTTACAAACTTGCTTTTTATTTTTTACCAGATGTTACATAATGTGTGCATCCTTTTAAGATAATTATTTAATTTCCAATTTAAAAGTGCTAATACAATTTGTTAAATTTATGTAAATAATATAATTTAGATATGTGTGCTGCTGTGCAATTTATAATATTCTGAATAATAAATAGATTTGTAATAAGTAATTCAATTCAATGTGCAATTAACATGATAATATTGAAGTGAAATATTAATGTATTGTATACAATGTATTGAATATGTGCGGGTGTGTTCATCGTGACATGTAGTCTTACAATCATAAAATTCATGTGTTTGCAAAATGTTGTCACAAAATTACATACAAATCGTTTGTTTGTGAAATGCTGTGAACATTTTATTACAGTATTTCATAAACAAATCAACCAATACGTTGACTTCGCAATGTGATATTGATGAATTACACAGTTTTGCCAATGACTAATAATTATCAGATAATGATTGTTTACTATTACTATAAATAAAATGTCAGAATATATCGGTTAGCTGCATATCATGACGGCACATGTTCAATGGGATGCTTCCAAGAGGCAGCAGGCATGTTATGCCAGTCAGGGTGTTTTGCAGGTGCAAAAAAGGAAATTAATTTGTTCTTGTAAACAACAACAATTTCTCTGTTTCTCATTAGTGTCAGAACTGCTTGAGTCATCATCAGCGATATAGCTGTCACCCGCTACCACATATTCTGCATCACTCTCTTCAGTGTTTTCCTTCTGCCTGTTGCAGACAGAATGATCTGAAGATGGTGACAGTGACACTGGGACATCCGAAGTGTCATCCACATTGACATGACTGCCATGGTCAGTCGAAGAAGGCAGGAAGTATCGCATTGGCGACATAATCACTGGCTCTATTTGAGTTTGACACTACGAGTTAATTGCATTGCAAAGTGACATCCGTACTGCCATGAGGGACAATGTCATCTGGTGCACTGAATCGTTTGAAAGTTGTGCTCGGTATTTGTGAATCCTCCATCTGAAAGAATGGTACATATGTAAGATGGTATGTATCTTCTGTGATATACATATAAATAATAGATGCATATGTGGATATTGCAACTGTGCATGAGAAATCTAAATTTGATTGAATTATTCCACATACCCCATATGGTCCACCAGGATCCCCCAAACTATTTTTCCAAAATTGTTAAACAAATCTACTTTTGCCTGGCTGTTGCTTGTGACATCTCCCCTCCTGGCTATACCTTCCACCATCGACCACGTCCAGTTGGACGAGGCGGAGGTGTCGGTTTCCTTATTTCAAAACTATTTAACGTAACCCCGTACACCAGCCCGGACTATACCACATTTGAATCTATTTGTCTTAACATATCTAATTCGTGCTTCTGTGGGGTTTTCATTTGTATTTATCGCCCTCCGGGTCATCCAGCTAACTTCTTTGAAGAATTCCAGGATCTTTTGGAAAATGTTGCAACCATGCACACAGAATTTTACATTTTGGGCGATTTTAATCTTCACCTGGATACACCATCTGCAACAACTATCACGTTTAATGATATCCTGGCATCATTTGACACAAAACAACATGTCAATTTCCCAACACACATACATGGACATTGGCTTGACATCTTGATAACTCGTTCCTCTTGTAAAAACATTCAGACACCCACAGTTGTAGATGGCTTATCGGACCATAACACAGTAATTGCAGATCTTAAAGTTCCTTTAGCCCCAGCCGTGTCCAAACACAACATGTTCTACAGAGCCATTCACAGTATCAACATTGCATCATTTATGACTGATATAATTACATCCGACCTTGTCACACATCCTAAAGAACATGTATCAGACCTATACAAACAGTACCGTCAAATACTGAAGACATTGCTTGACAAACATGCACCCGCTAAATCCAAATCTGTGTCACAAAAGCCGCCAGCTCCTTGGATGACCCCGGAAATAATCCAATCTAAACGGCGCCGTCGCTATCTGGAACGTGTTTGGCGTAAATCTCGGTCATCCTTAGACAGGTCACGCTACACACGGCAATGTCATCTATGTAACCAACAAATGTCAAAAGCAAAGTCATATTATTACGAAAACATGGTCGCAAATAACTCCGCTACACCAAAACAACTATGGAAATGCATCAATCAGATTTTACACAGGCGGCCTGCTCCTTCTCTACCAACCCATGCATCAATCAAGTCACTGTGTAACTCTTTCTCAAGTCATTTTAAAGACAAAATCAGCCTGATACATTCAGCCTTCACAGATCACACCTCAGACACTATAAATGCCGACTCTCCACAACTAAATTCTAAACTCACATCGTTTGAACCAGCCACAACTACTGAAGTGAAAAAAATAATCATGTCATCCCCAAATAAATCCTGTGATCTTGACCCACTTCCGACCATACTACTGAAAGCATGCCTTGACGTTTTAATTAAACCAATAACAGATATAATAAATGCATCACTCTGCTCCGGCTTATTCCCTGAAGACTTTAAATGTGCATATGTAAATCCAATTCTTAAGAAGACAACTCTGTCAAAAGAAGATCTAAACAGCTACAGGCCTATTTCTAACCTTAGCTTCATTTCCAAAATACTCGAAAAGGTTGTTGCAAATCGACTTACTTCTCACATCAACATAAATGGTTTAACCAATGCATCACAGTCTGCGTACAAACAATTTCACTCAACAGAAACTGCTCTTTTAAAAGTACACAATGATATAAACCTTAACATTGATAATGGCAAAGTTACTGCACTGACCCTGCTTGACCTATCCGCCGCTTTCGACACCATTGACCACGACATTCTCATTACACGCTTATCAACGTGGTACGGGATATCTGGCACAGCCTTGAGCTGGTTTACTTCATACCTTACTGACAGACGGCAAGCCATTAAAATAGGTAACTGCTTCTCAGACATGCTGCCCACCTCTTGTGGTGTCCCCCAGGGTTCTGTTTTGGGTCCGTTGCTTTTCACTCTGTACACAACACCATTAAGCTCAGTTATCCAGAGTCATAACCTGGATCATCACCTTTATGCAGATGACACACAAATCTATGTTTCTCTGACCACACCAGATACTTGTCGCTCCCTAAACCAGCTCAGGGATTGTCTCCAAGATGTCTCCCTCTGGATGAAAAATAGTAAATTAAAACTAAATGCAGATAAGACTGAATTTCTCATCATTGGTACCTCAACGCAGCGGGCAAAACTCAATGGCTTTTTCCCGACACATATTCTGAGTCAGAGTATCACACCAGCCACCTCAGTTTTAAATCTCGGAGTAACGTTTGATGAAAACTTCAATTTCAAAAAACATATCTCGAAAACATGCCGTTGCTGTTTTTACCATATCCGTGATCTTCGCCGTATCCGCCGGTTTTTATCACTTTCCGTTGCTAAAACCATCGCCACAGCTCTAGTAAGCAGCAGACTCGACTACTGCAATTCCCTCCTTTACAATACCGCAAACAAGGACATAGCCAAACTTCAGCGTGTCCAAAATTGTTTAGCAAGGGTAGTCACGCGTTCTCCACGTTTTTCTCGCTCAGTGCCGCTTCTAAAATCACTGCATTGGCTACCTGTGCACTATCGCATCATTTTCAAAATGTGTACAATAGCCTATCAAGCACTCTCATCTACACAACCAGCATATCTAAATTCAATGCTAACTCCAACAAGAAATTCCAGACAGCTACGCTCAACCAGTAGTAACCCTCTTCACATCCCTCGGGTGAAAACGAAAGCCGGGACCCGAGCTTTCTCGGTTGCCGCACCAACGGTGTGGAATTCGCTTCCTGCCAGTGTTAAATCACAAGGTAATATAGTTTCATTCCGCCGACATCTAAAAACCTATCTCTTTAATGCTGCCTATCCTCCTTAGCCTCCTAGCTTTTCCATCCATCCGTTGACGACTCACGCATTGCTTTCGATTATGAGATTGATTAATCCCCTGGTTTTGTCGCGCCACTGAGCTTGATTTTCGAGGATATTGGCGCAAAAGAAGTTACTATTATTATTATTATTTATTATGTGACTAACCTTCCTGGCATATTTTAATATATATGAATTCCGAGTCATTTATCCATTCTTTTCACTCTTGCTGGGAAACACAAGACACTACTAAGATGATTGTGATTTTATTGCCTAATTTGCACTAGGCTGTTAACTGCAATTAGTAACAGCAGTCTTCTGATGTACTTCGATAATGATGTTTACAACTTCTGCATGTAACAATGCAGGCTATGGGCTAATGTAAGGTTCCAAATGGTTTTCACCCATGTAACTATTATATTTTAATCATGGGATCAGTGATATTACTACCTGCTGTCAGGTGACTATTCTGACCCCCAACTAAAAAAGTGTGCTTGTTTGTAACTTCGAAAGCAAAACTGCCAACTGACTTGTGCTATAATGGGTAGTGTGATTGGATAGACACATTAAAATACTTAATAGTGACCCTATGTTAAGTGTGATTGATTCTGTAGCATGTTTTATTGTTGTTATGCTCATTATTGTATAGAGAGTTGTGAGATGCACACATGTACAGATGTTACCAGAAATAAATACAATGATACCATAATCACAATGACAATAATATTTCATTAACCTGCATGGCTGCTGCTCGCCGTTTCCTACTTGTTGTTCTGGTCTATGGCTTCGATTATATGATGCATATAAACAGTATATCCTCAGCTTGCATAATGTCAAAAACAGTGCCCTCATATAATGGCCAAGATTAACTTGAATGCTAACTAGTGATCAACAGACAGTATTCACAAGTCAACAGCAATGTCTCCAATGATCTGCTGTGATGTTAAAACCTTGGTTTTTTTTCTCTCCTTACATTGCTCCAGTTCACTCAGCTGTATGAATGAGTACCTACATGGCTCTAGACAGTGATGGATATGTGTACGAGTAGCTTTCGCGCATTAATAGTAGCATATTGCTGGATGCTTCCTAGAGACGTTGAAATGGTATATCTGATTGAAAATGTCTGTCAGAGAAATAAAGTGTAAATTATAAGCGCTTTCAGCAATCCTGAGGACTGGTTACTGCGCGATATAATATATTACCTTGATAAATCAGCAATTAATAAAATCAGAGATATTTAAATTAGTTAATTTGTTAGGTAAATCAACTGATTTAAATTTACGAACATGTGTCAACCTGGTTTACTACTATATATAATATAGTATACGCTAATGCTTTATTTAACAAGATTTAACCAGATTTAACAAGATTGCCACCTAGAGAATCAACTCTAGATGGCAGGTGGACAAGGAAGCCCTTTGGCTTATCGAGAGTCCAACCTATCTATCTAAATGTACCCAGCACTTCTTAGGTATAATTTTTGCTATGTCAATTTTATTTTTAAACATATTAACACTACTAGCACCTACACAATCAGCCGATAATCTGTTCCATTAAAGTAATGCCTGTAATATGACTAACAGTTCTTGACTGTTGTTGACTAATTAGCGAGTCACCGTAATAAGCATATGACGACGAGTCTTTTTTTTTAAACACGTCATACCGTCGTAGCTAGCATTTCTTTTTATTTCATTATCTTGAAGAAGGTCATTTCATCACCAGCGTAGCTCACTTTGAAAAACTATTAAAAATATACCGTGACGCTGTGCTATGGTGACGCTGCGCTATGGTGACAACCCATCGGGCACACGACTTCGGTTCGACGTCGAGAATTGGTTGTATTTACGTCGCGATGTCGGTCAACGTATATACAACCTCTTTACAACGTCGGATTGTCGACGTCGTCATGACGTCGAAAATTGATGTCGTTACGACGTTGATATGACGACAACAACCAAATCCGACGTCTTTACAACGTCGGATCATCGACGTTGTTTGAACGTCGAAACACGATACAGGCCTGCTTTGATATGATGTCTACAACCAAATCAGACGTCTACACAACGTCGAGTTACCGACGTTGTATAGACGTCGAAACCCGACGTCGTCACGTCGTTGATATGGCGTCGACAACCAATTCCGACGTCTTTACTACGTCGGGTCATCGACGTTGTATAGACGTCTAAATGCGACGTCGCCCCGACGTTGATATAACGTCGACAACCAAACCCGCCGTCTTTACAACGTCGGGTTATAGACGTTGCATAGACGTCGAAACACGACGTTGTCACGACGTTGATATGACGTCGACAACCAAAACCGACGTGTTTACAACGTCGGGTCATCGATGTTGTAAAGACGTCAAAATGCGACATCGTCGCGACGTTGAGGTGACGTCGACACCCAAATCCGACGTCTTTACAACGTCGGGTTATCGACGTTGCATAGATGCAGAAAGTCGACGTCGTCACAAAAAAAAAAAACGTTGGTATGACGTCGACAACCGCATCATACGTCTTGACAACGTTGGGTTATTGACGTTAGCATTACAACGTTTTGTCATCGACGTTGTATAGACGGAATAGGTATAAATATTATTAATAATAAATAGCTTAATATATGTTAAACAATTCGTGCGCATATATATCGACTCATTCGAGTGTAATTTTGTTTAATTAGTTTTTGTTATTGTCTATATTACGTTTAGCCACAGCCAGTTTACAGTTTTGTACCTGATCTGTAGTCTAAGTCAAACAACAATTATTGTTAGTAACAATAACATTCCTATAGCGTCTACATCCTTGACATTTTTGGGGACAGGCAAGTATCGCCACAGCAACACAGGGCCTTCTTTAATTGTTGGGTGGAAAACCAATTCAAATAAATATGTTTTAATGGGTTTTTCAGATGACTGAATTGTCATACCATATAGTAGTATTGCGCCGCTACAAAGCACCTTTGCCACTATTCAGCTTCGCGTTAGGAAGGGTCCAGGGGAACCAGAGATATGCAGCAGATTAACTAATAAGTTGTTTGTTGATTAGACAGAACACGGTATGTAACAGTAGCCATATTAAACTTGATTCGATATACAGCTGGCGTATATGCAGTTATGCACGTCTGCACAATGTTGTATCTTCGATGTTGTAAGGACGTCGGAACTTAAAGTAACATGCAACCCAAAAAGTAAAAATTGCTTAAACCATTAAACAATGTTCACTGAATCATATCCCATATTTTGTTATTTTTTCTGAAATTATTTGTTAGGTTTTAAGGATAATTAGTGAACCTCCCTGGAGGCTGACATTTTGGACATTTCGCCTCTGTGTGTGTGACGTCACACCTCCACCACCGCTAGCGCCTCGGGTGGGCAAAACAAAACGAATTCTTACGTACCCACTGAGTCTGAGATCTATCCATCCATTTAATTACAGTTACAGAGCGTTAGCTAACAAAAACGGCGTCCTTTATAATATAAACATTCATAGAATAGGATAATAGAATAGTATAAAGAATAATGATGCTGAAGTAGAGACTGCAACAAAGCGTCAAAGGCAATCGCGCAATCCATTTTGGAGATGGTTGGTTCGACGGAGATTAACAACTTTTATTATCGCCCACTTTCACATGTAAACAAATCGTTTTCTACGGTAAATCACGTAAAAACCAAAATAAGTAATTACTTGACATGAACTGTCTGTATACCAAAGTAAGCAAAATTCCTCCATTTTAAAGTCAACGTTTGAAATCAAACCACACAACATTACAACAAAAAGCTAACCCGCAAACCTACATCCAACACTGATGTCAGGTGTAATTAATAAGCCATCCTCTTCAGAAACAAAGAATGGCGCTATGACATCACCAAGTAATGAACCTATCACAATTTGGAACACTTGACCAAGGACGTCTCCTTGCAATATGCAAGTGTAACAATAAGAAAGCATCTGTTCCTGAACTTCATCCCAACAAAGACAAATGATATATGTGAAAATTTAAATGCCAATAGCAGAATTAACATCAGAAAAGTTTTCATCTTAGGAAGAATACGATATAACACACAATAATATTGAATCCTCTGTGAAACATCCAACTGCCGATATCATCCATACTCAATCAATTAGCATCCAATGTAATGCTTCGAAGGGCGTAATTAATTAAGCATAAATACAAGAAGGAATAGTCACGAGAAGGAATCTTCGAAAAACAAACCCTAAGACATACGTAAGTCTGCACGGTAACAATAACTGCACCTCTCGTCTATAGGAGCAAACCCTAGAAATTCAGGTAGACAAGGTAAACTGTGACCGTAGAGAAAACGTCAGACAACATGGATACAACCATGATAACAGCTACCCATATATAAAATGCAAACCATCGGCAAGAAAATACCGCAATACAACATCTAATGAATAACTGCCTAACAGGCAGTTTCACACTCAAGAAAATACAACATAGTATCCGACTATCTCATGCAACCACAGCTAATCAACTGTGTAGAACACAAGCCACACAATGTACCTCCGCCTATGTCATAGAGAAACATAGCAACATGCGTGCCAAAGCATCATAGTCAGACAATGCCATTCTTTTGCAGCATTGTCTGACGTAATCGTAATTACGTTACCTGTTCATTACAGGAAATAAAGAACCCGTCAACAATATACCCTAAAAGCTACTGACCTAGGTTACGATGTGGACCAACTACTTGTACGTGAAGCGTAGTGGATTTGTACCATATATACCTCGTCAACTCAGTCTATAAATCAACCTTGTTTCTTCAAAGCAATCTATAAATCAACCTATCTCTTCTAAACATGATGTGGACCGTACCTCTTCAACTCAATGTTATTGCTACTAATCCTATTGCAGAAATCAAACTACCCAGGTAGTTCAATTTTTCCTTTCGCGATAAACTGTGCTGCAGCACTTTAATGTTTACCCGAGAAAATAATATAAAATGCCAAAATCAGGATCCTATCATAACCTCCGCGATAAACAGTGTCATGATCACTTATGTTTAACCGGGCAAATTTCACAATTTCATCAACAACCTCCGCGATGAACAGTGTGGCCATCACTTAACGTTTATCCGGGAAACCAAAGCGGACTGGCTAATCCAGTAACTATATAATTTAGCTAAGATTGATATAGCTCATATACCATAACCCGTTCCTTTTGTGGATCCCAAAGACAGCCATTATGATACACACCGCACTACTCAACGCTAGTATGGCTTAGCGGACCTTCTTACGTAAGAACCTCGTACTTTAAAAAATCAACGGCAATTTGAACATTACAATGCCTAAAGAACCTATAGAAGACATGAACTCAACTATGTTTCATCTAAAAAATTCAGAGCTAGTTAATTATGCCGAATAAGGCAGCTTGCGCAATGGAGTACGTGAACATCTGAAACTATACAACATAGTCGTGTCAAAAAAATTAAAACTCCTGACCTCTTATTAACCTGAGTGCCATATAACATCCATTTGCCACTGATCATAAACAATGCCATTACACCAACAACAAAACATCTAAAATGCACTGATGAATTCTTAAATCTGAACCATTGAACTTATATAGGTGAGTACTGTGGAGCTCCGGCGATATAAGAAATATCGTACGTCCTAAGGTAAACGGTCGTGTTCAGATATATGTATATATCACCACGGACTTCTATACACTGGACTGCTGTCTCTTGCCGCTCGCGGCGCTTCGCGAGCGGCGGAGTTCGCTCCAAAGGTCACGAGCTCAGAAGAGGTACTACTGACTTCCGGTCTGCTAGCCACTGCATGGAGTTGCCAAACATCGAGAAGATTCTTGCGGTAAATAAAACTGTTTAATTCAATAATAGTGAGAATTTTCTTAAACGATAACTGTACCTAGTTTGGTAAATGTTGTGGCTATCTCCAGTGTACTTCTAAATGGTTTATTGAATTCTATTTTCGTCGTACATGACCTATAATATGTACCGGGGTGCCGGCCTAATGGCGTAAACAATACCGAACTTCCGAAGGCAATTAAGGCAGTTTTTTTCTTGGGCAAGTGACGCAAGTTTTAACCAGTCTTGCCATGTGTGTAAGTTCAAAGATTTGAATTATATGTAATGTTTAAATACTCATAATAATTTAATTTAACCGATCTGTCATTCTGTGTGGTCAGTTTATACCTGCCCTGGCCCCTTGGCCTATGCCATGTCCATGCCATGGCCCATCGGGCATGGCTATGCCTATAGGCTAGGCCCAAGCCCAGTTAGGCATTGCTAACTGTTTTCAATATTGACTGACATTCGGTTGTATTTATTATTTATTTGTGTTATTTTAATTTTGATGAATGTTCATGTGCAGTTTATTTATTCTGATTCTGTTTTATGACATTGTAGTGAATAAAATATCACTACAACGATTCCTAATTATAATTAATAATAATGCAATTACTTCTAGAAATGTAAATTACTAAGAATTGTGTATTTGTTATTTCTAGTTTATTTATTTAAATGCTTGGTATGGATATACAATAATTATGGCATGTGTTTGATTAATTATTGTAGTTATT
The DNA here is from genome assembly GCA_964017155.1 of Oasisia sp. SBJ-2009. Taxonomy (NCBI): domain Eukaryota; kingdom Metazoa; phylum Annelida; class Polychaeta; order Sabellida; family Siboglinidae; genus Oasisia; species Oasisia sp. SBJ-2009. Next base: position 37,526,349 of record OZ024860.1, read on the forward strand.
ACATGCACTTTGAATTATTTTATTTCAGAAATCTCGCACCTGAAAGTTATACACATTACGTGTGTGCATAATTACGAGCTTCATCTGGCTGAAGATGACACAGCAGCATGTCTAGGCCGTCTAAAGAAACAGTCTCTGTGAACATAACATGTGCACTGCAGTTTTAATGGACAAGAACACAGCATTATTGTATTGCCTGAACAACACTATCTGTCGGTTAACTGTGAAGGTACATAGCTTACAAAGTCGTCAATATTATCATAGGCGTCATCTGCATACACTAAATAATTTTACATAATTTATCTCGCTGAATGTGACATTTAATATATGTTGAATAATATAAACTTAATTACAAGACACTGGAATTGGACGCTTTCTGTACGACACGGGACACACTGGATTATGAACATTCTTGGGTAGATCTTGCAGAATATTGTGAATATTGCAAAAAGACAGTATTGTGAGGTGGAGTAATGTGAGCAGCTTCTTCATCGTGCACTTTGTCTCTATGGAGGGTAACGCAGTAAGCAGTCTTGCATTTGGCATACGAGATGTTGGAGTCGGTGACGAAACACTGTGAACATTTATGAACATTACTTCATCAAGTTCATGTTGAAATGTATCATGAAACGGTAACAATTTATTACTGGTCTCTACTGAGCCTGCAGCTTTTGTCCAACCTGTAAACACACAGTCACCCATAAACAAGTGATGTATGACAACTGTGCTTCATTGTCATGGATTAATCTGTTTGTTATTTCGATAATATTTATTAATAAAGTTATTATTTATGTTGTAATGACATGTATTTATTGATGGTTGATCATAATGTTTCATGTGGTTCCAAACACTGCATACATTATATTTACTTCATAATGATTTACTGCAGGCTTTCATAAAAAACAACCATTAGTCGAGTTAGCATGCTAACATTAGCCAATATTAACTTATTAATTAAAGTAATGTTAATATGAAATTACTGGCTAATGTCTATTTACTACTGTAATTAATGTGAAAATGTCTTAATAATTATGGACATTATGGCCTTGTATTAATGTGAAAAAGTCTTAATAATTATAGACATTATGTCCTTTTATTCATGTGTATATGTATGAAGCACGGCTACTAATTATATATTGATTTATTAATTGCATTATTTTTAATGATTTTTATTACATAATTGTTTAATTTATCTCTTACCATAAGTAAGATGGTTTTACAAATTTCATGTTTATATAATATTATAAACATATTCATATGGCTTTTTACAAAAAGGTTTCTGTCTGTCGAGGTTGCCTACTAATTATCACCTATTAACTACTGTATTAATTTATTAATACATGACTAGTTAATATACATTTATTCTCGTAATCAATGTGGTTATGCGCCCCGCATAATATGTATAAATATCTTCATATTTATGGACTCGGCTGGACGTAATTAGAATGTTTTGGCCTGTTAACTTGGTGCACTACTTAACTAGGAGTAGCTAATTAACTGAATTAACTAGTGTGAAAAACATAAGTATTGAAAAAAGTATTACTCCATTTAATGTATTTCAAAATACGGCAAACAGTTATGCCATTTTAAAGTCACTTATTCAAATATTTATCAACAGAAAACACAGCAATTAGCTAATTTTGCCATTATAAGAGATACACAAATTTTGCGCATTTGTCCGTCTTAAATTGCAATAACTCTGGATGTAATAAAGGTATCGTAATAAAATTAACAGTTTTGTTTAGATTTGTTTTTGAAGTGCCTACAACACGGCTGCCTAGTGCCTACTATATTTCCCGTAACGATCATGGGGTGTGGACTCTGTGGAGGGGAAGGGTTGTCTCGGGACCATCTGTATAATGTTGGCCCTGGTCCTAAAGTCCATTTCGTGGCTGTAACTAAATCCCAAGTCATTAATTTTGATTACAACTGATGAATTGTTTCCTTCCCTAGTCTGGGTTTGCCCCAACCACCAAAGCAGCCACGGTTTCATTTACTGATAAATTGCAACACAGACGTAGACGTAGTAGTAGCAGTACTTCGTAGTTGGGACTGGGTCGATTACGTTTTCGCGGCAACGCATTTTAGCCGTTTAAAGTTGTCAATATTTCACTCAAAACAACTTTCCAAACAATGTATTTGCTAGGATTTGATTAAACATACATGTCATGGAAGATTTTATCCAAATGTCTTATTTATACGATGTTTTCCTGCGGTCAACTGCGAAATTGCCGGCAAACAGCAGACATCCGGAAGTAACTTATACCTCTGGTGCGAAGTTGACCTTGCTGCGCTACTCTAGCGGCCTTGAACACGGAGACAGCAGTCCAGTGTATAGAAGTCCGTGGTTATAACGCCGTCTGTGTGCGAGGCGCCACGAGGCGTCCGTCCTTCGCCCGGCAGCGAGTTTGGCAGTCAGACGACACACAAGACCAACTTCTCAATCGCAGTGCTGCCATGATTGAGTACCGCGGACCTGAGAACCCCCAACAGGACCAGATAAAACCTAGCTCCTATGCCTCGATGCAAGTCTCTTGTATACTATGAATTGTTTAATTAATATTCCACTCCCAATAACGAATTATACACACAGTTTTTTTACACACAGAAATGTATGCACCTAAACCCATAACACCGACAGGTGTTAAGGGTTTAGGATTCTGGCTACCCAATTCCACCGCTTTGAACAACACACACACGCACGCACGCACGCACGCACGCACGCACGCACGCACACACGCACGCACGCATGCACGCACACACACACACACACACACAACACCACCACTACTTCCCGGAAATTGGGAAAATCCCCACGTTTCGCGTCTTGTGTAGATATCCGTTTCACCTGGCTTCTGTGGGTAGTGGTTATGTTTTATACACAGTACACATGGTTAATGTCACATACACGTTTAACTAACAACTAAATTCTAAGTTTGACCTTCGAGCAGTATATTTTCCATTATGAAATTTAGGAAACACACATGTGAATAATAGCACTCAGTCTATTAATTACTTTTATTATTGATGGAACTGGCTAAACACTGTTTAATGCGCCAAACCTTTGGATCAAACACAGTATTATAAGTATATTATAATGTATATTATTATAAGTATTTTAAATCTAGCAGTGTCAGAGGAAGGTGGGCGGGCCGCCACCGAACAATGATCTGGCTCTGGTATAAGAATGCAAACGGTACATTCAGCTCTTAGTTTGAAACAGGTTTAGCCAAATACGATATGCTTAGCCACGCTACCCGTAGTCGCATAGGCTCACTAACTCTGTGCATAGGCTACATCCAACGATACCTTCAATTAATGATTCATTTCGAGCGGTTGCAGCTAAAACTGGCAGCCTACTGTAACATTAACTTACCTGCATTCATCTCGTTTGTTTAGCTTACAACACAATCGCTCTGCAAGTCGTTAGAACAATATTTGGCTATTAATTGACCCACATAGCAATTGATAGGTTCTCAATGTGAGATCAGAATTTCAGTGAGAGAGAGAGAGAGAGAGAAAGAGGGAGAGAGAGAGAGACAGAGAGAAAGAGGGAGAGTGAGAGGGAGAGAGAGGGAGAGAGAGAGACACAGAGAGAGAGAGAGAGAGAGAGAGAGAGAGAGAGAGAGAGAGAGAGAGAGAGAGAGAGAGAGAGAGAGGTACGTACACGCATATTATTTCATGCCTGTTTTTTCTTCACAAAAGCATACATATAGAATAAAAAAAAACAGCATGCAGCATAAAGGACTATGCGGTATTATAAAGTATCAACCTGTGCTACGCATATTTGTTATATATGATGTCGAATTCTACTCGGTGTCCACTACAAAACATCTATGAAGAGTTTTGTTTAAGAAACTAAGCTACTTTGGAGCATAGCTTTAGAAACGTACGTTAGTTTCATACAAAATAGCAAAATTGTGGAGTCATGAGCAATATATTCCATATCTATGAAGATGTTCTAAAGAGTACATCAATTGGCATGTAACAAATAATTATGTGGGATTAAAATAGCCATCAGCCCCAGGCACATTCAATTCACCAACTCTACCGGAGCAGACACAGTACATAATTGTTCCTGTTGAACAGTACATCGCAGTTCCTATTGAACAGTACATCATTATTCCTATTGAACAGTACGTCGTTGTTGCTATCAAACAGTACATCACTGTTCCCATTGAACAGTACGTCATAGTTGCTATTGAACAGTACACGTGTATCATTGTTGCTGTCGAATTTGACGCAAATGTAATACATAGATCCTATGAAGCAGTGAATAATGTGACGTGAAAAAGACAGATTGTCATTAATTTAGGGTACCTATATCACAATGGTGATTAGCAAAAAAGCAACATTGATAGGTGCAACACGAGACAGCGTACACAAAAAGGGTATGCTTGGCAAGTTGTATTGTTATAATTACACCCTAGTGGTAAATTGTTAACAGCTTCTTAGGCAGGTAATTGTACTCCATCTGGAGATATCAGGGGTAGAACTACCCACTAGTCCACTAGTCCGTACACTAGTAAAGATAAGGGCGGACTAGTAAACCTGCCTAATAACTAGTCCGGTTGTCCAGTAAAGGTCAATATGTCATCCAACCAAACCCTACATCAATCAATCAAGTCTTTGTAGTCACAGTGACCCTAACCCCAACACATCCACAGGCTGGGGGATGTAGTAACTAAATCCCAAGTCATAAAACGTTGATAAATTGTTGCCAGTGAACAACTAGCTACAGCAGCTTCCTTTTCTGATAAATTATGACATAGCTACCAGCTATGAACTTGTCTGGGCACTATTTGTAAGATTAACTGTTCTTTGGTGTCTATAATTTTCTCATGTGATATTTTTATTTTCCAGGATTACAGTCCAGTAGAGCATTTTTTCCATAACAATGTAATGTGAGCTAAATTTCCAAAATGATTATAAATATATAAATATATGATATAGAAAATTAATAATGGTAGGGTGATACTGCCGGTCAATGAGTGCAATCAGCATTCTTTTCAATTGCGCAGTTTTTAATACAGATCATATCTTCACTTTTTAATTAATTACTTTTGTTATTTCTGTATTATTTCTTTGGTACCTCTATGAAAAGTGCATTTAACTGGGGCTGCAATATGTACTATTTTTTAAGTTTAAAAACAAATTGGAACGACTTAAATTTTGATTGTTTATTTTTATTTGTGTGGACTAGTAAACCTTTTGGCGGACTAGTAAACTTTTGACTTTACTAGTCCCGCTGTCTAGTAAAATAAATGCAGAAGTTCTACCCCTGGATATGTACATTATATATTTAATCGACTTTCGCTAGAGTGAGTCTTATTCGCGAGCTATGGATGGAATTTACATAATGATTTGCTAACTCTTGTTGCACTACGCTCCCAGCCAGCAGGCACATCGGGCCGAGAGGAAGTGATGGGAAATAGAGACTGAGTTAGGGAGATGGACAGTCTGGTGTAATTGTCATGTTAGCAAAACAAAAGTGTATGTATATGTTACATGTACGCGTCCGTGTGTGGGCGTGTGCGCGTGTTCCGGGAAACTGCGATCACTACAGTATAACGAAAGTGAGTCACTCGAGTGATTCGTGTGCAGCATTTAGTCATTGAGAGACAGAGAGAGAGATGTTTAAGCAAGATTGTTGGATCACTTTCGTTTTCTTATACACTGTATTGACCGTGCTCACACTTAACACAAAACTGGTGATTATATGTACACGCATAGGTATAAAAGTAGTTTAAAATGTGAGTGAGATTGCTTTCTAACGACGATGTAATTCCATTTTGTTTCAACTGTACTTGTACAATTATGATCGTGTTTGGAGAAGTGATTAATAAGTATTGTATTTCAATCTGCCCCCTTTGTGCAAATGTTGATATTATTGTATACTAAATGTAGTCTATATGTATGGTGACAAGTGGTATAGCAAAACGATAGTTGTGGGGGTAAAACGGCCATCCTGGGCGAATTGCCCCTTTTGATGGGCGCATTGCCCTTACCATTTTTTTTAGAATGGATATATCTCAAAAATGTATTATAATCAGACTTTAAATACTGGCCAGTTAACATCTAACATCGTTTTTGCGTGTGTTAAACCTGTTTTTCGAATACACTTTATTAGTTGCTATTATTCAATTTCTTGCTTAATGTAGGCGTATTCTCCCGCTCTATTCTATAGTGTCATATGCTGCGGTAGCCCGTTCCACAGACGTGGGCCTTCCACACTGATAGCTCTGTCACCCCATTGACGCCTTACACATGCACGGTTAAGACCGCATTACACCCCAGCAATAGTCCACACCCTATAAATGCCACAACCATATATATAAATACAACACACTAGTAGAAACGGGGGGAATTAATGATCTAACTATTTGGCCACAACTGAACAGTAGCGAGTGTCCGAATACAGCAGCCGAGAAGCCAGCACCTCGCCGAGGAGACGCACGTTGCTGACATCGGCCGTCAACGCCGCCTGCAACATCGCAGGGCATTCTGCCTTAACCCTACACAAGTACGTGTCGCGGATAATAATTGCCATAGACATTGAAATTGTGTATTGGCCACACAATGTGTCAATTGGTCACACTCACCTAGGGTTTAGTGTCGACAGTAGCCAGGTCGGAAGGTGAAGCGCCAGTTGTGAGGAGCTTCGTTAGAAAGCGTTTACTGTTCAATGCCCAAACGCTCACGTCTGAAGGGGCGTGTCTAGACGCCCGAGTTTTCCATGACGTCAACCGCAAACATGTGTACCGCGTCATGCTATATTTAGCTCTCGCATGGCGCTGTGTAGCCCCACAGTGGGATATAGTTCCCATGTGAACATATAATTAAAGAAAGTGCGCGCGCGTGCGCGCGTGCGTGCGTGCGTGCGTGCGCGCTCGCGTGCGCGCGTGCGCGCGTGCGTGTGTGCGTGTGTGCGTGTGTGCGTGTGTGCGTGTGTGTGTGTGTGTGTGTGTGTGTGTGTGTGTGTGTGTGTGTGTGTGTGTGTGTGTGTGTGTGTGTGTGTGTGTGTGTGTGTGTGTGTGTGTGTGTGTGTGTGTGTGTGTCAATATATATGGCTATTATTGTGCGCGACACGTACAATGTCCTCCCAGCAAACACATAACGTTTTGATAACGTTAGCGCAAGGCTATATTTAGTTACACATTTTTGTTCTTCATACATGACGTTTAACGGTGGCTAACATGTATTCTACTGTATTTCTACACCATCAATGTTAAGTTATACATGCTGTAATGGGAAATAAACATTATTTTAGGTTTAAACATGTAAGAATTGGCCGGTCTACTAATTTCCCTTCTTCGCATCTGCCTCAATCTTCTGGTATATTATAGTCGTAGACTCGGTGTTCTCATCGTGGGCACGTGATGCAATATTCCCCCTCCGTATTGACCCCCTAGACAGTTAGCCATGACCTATGCAATTCAGCCATAGTGTCACTGTCTATTAGAAATCAGATACTCACGGGATAGATAGAGATAGATAGAGAGATACCAATTACTCAATCATTCGCAGAAGACATTTCCAAGTGTTCGTTTCAAGAACTTTAATACAGGCAGCATAATACAGAAGTCAATACAATTGTCTAACTGGCCTGGCTCCGTGGGCGCCAGACGTGAATTTACATGGTGCGTGCTCTCTCTGTCGCGCGCTACTCTCCTTAAATACGGGCTATTTCGCTCTCTAGCTATGTGCCTGGCTAGTGTACCTCTCACTAACTAATAAGGAGCTGGTATCTCTTACCTACCGCTACGGCCAACTCAGTGGTCATGCTCCCACTCATACCAAAACTATACTTAGCGAACTCAGACAACCGGATAAAACTGGTTTAACCAAGCTATGCTTCTAGCTAGACTATAATGTAATTATGACTTCAAGTATAATAATTATAATATTTCATGAAAAGTAATTACAAGGAATTTATGCAACCATAATTCCTTACAATGTGAACGTAGTAGTAATAGTAACGTTTGCAGAGCGTTTTTGAAACGTTATGCTTCAAAAACGTTATTAGAACGTTACCAGACCGTTCTGATTTAATGTTTGAAGAACGTTGTGGAACGTAACGGTTCTATAACGTTAAGATGACGTAATTAGAACGTTCTGACAATATATATACTTTCTACAATAAAACGTAATCCAAGTGTGTTCTATATACCACCGGTATGTATTGCTCACGACATAGAGAAACCGTCGACTGCCAGTTAATATTATAGTATCTGCATCTGCTAATATCAGGAACGTTCGCAAAACGTTCGTGCAACGTAATGCTTCAACAACGTTAAGATAACGTTATCAGAACGTTCCGACACATTGTTCATACAACGACAAAACGCACGTTAATAGTGCCTATTCTATATATTCCCGTTCATGTTTAGTCAAGACGTGGAGATATACCATCGACTGTGCGTTTAAATAGAATCTGCATGTGTTATTTGTACGAACGTTCGCAAAACGTTCGTGCTTCAACAACGTTAAGATATCGTTATCAGAACGTTCTGACACATTGTGCATGCCACGACAAAACGCACGTAAATAGTGCATATTCTATATATTCCCGTTAATTTTTAGTCAAGACATATTCCACGGACGGTGTGTTTAAATAGTATCTGCATGTGTTAATTGTACGAACGTTCGCAAAACGTTCGTGCAACGTAATGTGCCAACAACGTTATAAGAATGATACGAGGATGTTCTGACTCAACATTTCACAAAGGTTCTTGGAACATAACGCTTCGATAACGTTATTACTTATAATGTTATTAAATTAGAACGGTCTGATACAATGTACGTTTTAATACAAACCGCCACTGATTAATTAGTGTATTCTACATATCCCAAACGTTTAATCAAGACATGGACATAACTTCGACTGTAAGTTAAAATGGTATATGTATTTGCTAATAGTAGGAACGTTCGCAAAACGTTCGTGCAATGTAACGTTTTAACAACGTTGCGAGAACGTAACTACGATGTTCCAACGAACACGGAAAAGGCAGTCATGCACTAAACGTATTTTGAAAATTGCGATTGAAACCCTGATGGCCAATCCCTGGCTAAATTGCCAATGATATATTTATGAATTAAATAGGTATATATCTTAGGGAGCGCTTCCACAAACGTGTGCTCGGGACACAACTACAATATGTATGGTCTAAGATGCATGGTATAAGATTTAACAAGATTTAACAAGATTGCCACCTAGATAATCAACTCAAGATGGCAGGTGGACAAGGAAGCCCTTTGGCTTATCGAGAGTCCAACCTATCTATCTAAATGTACCCCGCCCTTCTTAGGTACATGTCAATTTTATTTTTGAACATATTAACACTACTAGCACTTACACAATCAGCCGATAATCTGTTCCATTCATTTACTGTTCTTTGTGAAAATGAAAATTTTCTAATATCTAATCTACACTGCTTCTTTGCTAATGTAACTCCATGTCCTCTAGTCCTTCTCTCTTCCTTGACTGAGAAAAAAATATTTCTGTCAATATTTTCATACCCATTCAATATTTTAAAAACTTCTATCTGATCTCCTCGCAGTCTCCTGGTTTCTAGTGTTGTTAATCCACATTCTTTTAGACGCATTTCATAACTAATATTCCTGAGTTTTTGTATCATTTTGGTTGCTCTTCTTTGCACTCTTTCTAGTATATCAATATCCTTCTTGCGATATGGCCTCCATGCCTGTATGCAATATTCTAAATGAGGCCTAACTATTGTTTTGTACAGTGGTATTATTAGTTCTTTTTCCTTGTACACTATATTTCGCCTAATTAATCCAAGAATTTGGTTTCCCTTCGCTGCTGCAATTGCACACTGTTCCGATACCTTCATATCAGCACTAATAGTTAACCCTAAGTCCTTTTCCTTTACGGTAGTATTTAGTACAGTATCACCCATTGTATATTGTGCATCTTCATTCCCATGTCCTGTGTGGAGGCACTTACACTTCCCATAATTAAACAGCATTTGCCACTTCTCAGACCATTCGGTCAACTTATTTAGATCATCTTGTAATTGCTGTCTATCTGTATCACTTTTTATTTTTCTGAACACTTTTGTATCATCCGCAAACTTCAACACCTTGCTTGTTATATCATCATCCAAATCATTGATATATATTAAGAACAAAATAGGTCCCAATACTGATCCCTGCGGTACTCCACTCAAAACCGATTTCCAGTTTGAAACCTCCCCATCAACTACTACTCTTTGTCTTCTATCAATAAGCCATTTTTCTATCCAGTTAATCATAACATTGCCTATGCCATGGGCCTTCAGTTTAAGTAGTAATCTTTGATGTGGCACTTTGTCAAAAGCTTTTTTAAAATCTAAGTATATTATATCTACTGGTGATCCCTCATCTACCCACTTTGTGACATCTTCCAAAAAACATAAGATATTTGTTAAGCATGACCTCGCTTTTAGAAACCCATGTTGAGATGGGTTAATCAAGTTATTTTTAACAAGAAAATCAACCAAGTGCTCTTTAATTAGTCTTTCTAATAGTTTACAAATCACCGATGTTAAACTCACTGGTCTATAGTTCTCTGACTTGCTTCTTGATCCTTTTTTAAATAATGGTATGATGTTTGCTTCTTTCCATTCTAACGGAACTACTCCTTCCTCTAATGCCAAATTGAACACTGTTGCAAGTGGTGTGCTAATTTGTTTTACAATTTCCAGTAGTAATTTGGGAGGAATCCCATCCACTCCAGGTGACTTATTATCCTTCATGTCCCTTATTTTCTTAGCTACCATTTTTGGTGTTACAATTAGTTGTCCTAAATAGTCTGACTCTCTCCCTTCGAATTTAGTCTCTGGTACTGGTAATGCACTAATATCTTCCCTGGTAAATACCGAACTAAAGTATTCATTTAGGTTTTCTGCCATTAAGAATCCCTCTGTTATTATTTTTCCATCACTATCTTCTAGAGGTCCGACCTTATCCTGAACTTTCTGTTTACTTCGAACATACGCATAAAAACTCTTGCTGTCATGTTTTATATTAAAAGCTAATTTTTGTTCATAGCTTCTCTTTGAATTTCTAATTTCAGCTGTAGCTTGGTTAAGTGCTTCTTTATAAATGGCATAGTCTTCTTCACTTCCATTATGTCTATATGTCTTCCACATCATTTGCTTGTATTTGATTTTTCTAATGGCTTCTTTTGATAAGTGTTTCTTTTTTGACCGTTTCCCTTGTTTTTTCAAGGGGACAAATTTTTCGACAATGCAGTCAATTTCACTCTTTAAGATATTCCAACATTCTTTTGCTGTCTTATTCTCCAGTGTGTTATTCCAGTCTATCTTTGCTAAATATTTCCTCATGTCCTTATATCTTCCTTTGTGAAAATTTTTCCTGTACCGTATTTTTCGATTCTGTTCTCCTTTTACTTTGATGATAAAATATATCTGGTTGTGATCACTACATCCCAGTGGCTCACATATCCTGACATTATCAATAAATTCCTTCTGTGAGCTCAACACTATGTCCAACACGTTCTCACCCCTTGTTGGTTCTAACACATGTTGAATAAGGAAACTGTCTTGTACTAAATTTAAAAACTTTTGATCTTCACTCCCAGTACTCTGTAGAGATTTCCACTGTATACGCCCATGGTTAAAATCCCCCATAATTATACAGTCCCGTTTACTGACTTCCTTTATAGCGTTTTGTATTTTCTCATTCTCTTCTGTGTTTATGTTTGGACTTCGATAAACTAACCCAACAGTTAACGTTGAGTTTCCTGAAACTATGTTACACCAGACAGCTTCTTCACATTCTGCTTCTTTTTCTAATTTTATTTCGTAAGCCTGGATGGATTCTTTAATATATAAAATAACGCCACCTCCCCTTCTTCCTAATCTATCTTTCCTAAACATGACATATCCTGTCATTCCTAATTCGGCATCTGATATGTCGGGGGTGGCCCAAGATTCAGTTATACCTATTATGTGAGGGTCAGTATCTTCTACCATAATGTTTAGTTCATTTCTTTTGTTTACTATGCTCCTTGCATTTAAACAAACACATTTATAACCAAATGTGGTAGAGTTTTCCAGACTGTTCTTTGTCGTTTTCTTTGTGCTGTCCTTATCTGTGCCTCCAGTATTTGGCTTCTCTGTGAATCCCCCCTGCGAATCTAGTTTAAATAACTGAAACCTGTTCCCCTGTCCATAGATCGAAGCAAGTTCTCGGAGAAAACTGCTGCGCCGTTTCCGCTTAGATGGAGGCCATCTCTCATATACATATCTTCTTTTCCCACAAAGTATCCCCACAAATCTACAAATCCAACTCCTTCTTCTTCGCACATCTGCTCTACTAGAACGTTGATTGCCATCCTCTTGCAGTTTCTATAGGCTACACCCCTTCCTCCCATCACTGGCAAAATTCCTGAGAGAATAATCTGCTCAACTCTTGTCTTCTTCAGCTTCCCTACCAACTGTCTGTATCTTTGCACTATTCTAGTTGTCCCCTCCTTGTCTGCATTGTTCGTCCCTACATGTACTAATATAGATCCTCCCTGGCCATGCCCCAACACGTTCCCTACCCTTTCTGTCACATTCTCTATCCGAGACCCCGGAAGACAAACAACAACATCTTCGCCTTTGTTTAAAGTCTTGTCTGTCTTTCTCAAAATTGAGTCGCCCATAAACACCCTTTCTGTTCTCGATGCCCCCTCAATCACTGCCTCAGAGTAGCTCCTCCGTGTTGCATCTCCCTGGTCGTTGACTTTTCTTCCTCCCGCCTTCTCTGTTGTTCCTTTTTTCCCTGCGTCTTTTCGTCCTGTCATCATCCCTGTTATTGACTTCCCTTTCGGCACATTTACTCTCAGTTCCTTTCTTCCATTCATCTTTCCTCCGGTCACATGAACTTCTCTCCTCTCCTGTCCCATTGTCCCCCCCTCATCTACTGTCACTTTCTCCCCTGTCACCTTCCTGCATGCCGTGCTTTCTCTTGTTCTTTCTCCATTTGTTTTCCTTGCACTCACCCTCCCTCCTCTCAATCTCATGTCCTCATCCTTCTTGTGACTGCATTGCTCATTCCGTCCTCTTCCATCCGTCTCTTTGGTTATTTTCATCTCCAGCCCCTTCACAATATCGGTTAGTCTAGCTAACTCTACTGTAAGACATTCCACTTTACAACACCCTGTGCACTGGAAAGTAAAGTCTTCCTCCATTGTTTCTGCCCATGACTTTGTGCATCCGGATAGAGCAAAATCGACAAAGCTGTGACAATAGTCACATACTAAGTGCCTCCTTGCCTTCACTTGCCGCTTGCAAGGGGCCATATTATGATATCACACTCTCAATTTGATATTATGATATCACACTCTAAATTTACTCAGTCTGTATACCAGTTAGTCTTTAGAAAGACTGTTTAATGTATAAGGCATGACGACAAACTGCGACGACAATTAAGCGGCAAAATAAAAATCATTTCTAATTGAGTAACTTGGACCCGTTACGTAATATAGTTCCATGGCAAAACTACTCGATGGCAAACTGTCGAGAATCGAAATAGAAGATATAGTTTGATCAGAAATGCAGCGCTGTTTTTGTTTATATATCCTAAAACTGCGTCAAGCTCTGGACCCTTTGAAAGGTCCACAAACTGCAAACATGCATATACACCCAGACAGAATGCAAACGTTAATATAACGTTAATTTAACGTTTGCATTAACGTTTGTTTAACGTTTACGTACGAACGTTTTTTTGCGTTATTTTGCTCGTTTATTTAACGTTGATCTACGTTTACATTCTAGCCAAAAAACAAACCAAAAACTAACGTTTTGGGAACGTTAGAGATTTAACCGTAACCAAAAAAAAAAAACGGTTCTAACCAAATGCAAACGTTAATGTAATTTGCATTTGCATGCTATCTGAGCAGTTGTACGCCGTCGATCGAAGGTTGCCACGCTCTTTGTAAACAACTGTGCTTGCGGTGTGCCGCCTGCCGCCACGCTGTGTAAATGTGCCCTTAAACTATGAACAATTCCGGTGGACCCAGAAACTATGTCACATGCACAATTTCAGCCCGATACATGCAAAACTGACCGGAAAGTGGAACCATATGTGCATATGTACATCCAAGCACATACACGCATTGTCATACCCGCGCAAGCGCACACACACACGCACGCACGCACGGACCCACTACTAACACACACACACACACACACACACACACACACACACACACACACACACACACACACACACACACACACACACACACACACCCGCTCGTGGAACATTCACTGATCGTAATGCTCTTAAAATTAAAACAATTGTTGCGTATATAACTAGGTTCGGTTATAGACGTGCTAATAGTCATCTTTTTGTAGAAATAAGTGACACATGCGAACACAGTGATAACAACTTTCTCATTATAAGCATGTTTTCGTTTATTTAGTACTGATATTCTTCAATTATTTTGACCCACGTGACTAGACGTATCGTATGTTGCTGGGTGTCATATTGCACACACGATCAAAGTGTCTAGAAAAGCGCGCGAATATCTTATTGATAGGTTTTAACCATCTCGTGTATCTAATGGCCATGTTGGGTGAGGGGTTGTTTGGAAAACAGATCAATCATTGGGCGGTTTCCGTCTCTCCAAAAGGCTATATTCGCTTCACCGCGGCCGGATCGTCTATCCCTGACACATCCATTTCGTCAGCAATTTGCTTTCTTAAGCTTATAAACGTCCGCAAGGATTGATTCATACGCCCGTAACCATGTACACGTCTCAACAGTCCTTATTTTAAACGTCTAAGACATACATCTGTATGACTGTAATATGTAGGATAATTAACCAGAGTTCAACAACATACTGCCATGCAGCCACTTAATGTATAGGGCTAAATTTTTATTCGACTGTTATGTTATACATTATAAATACAAAATATGTAATACTTCATGTTAACATCGTTGCACGTCTGCAAGTATTCAAAAATGACGATTCCCGTTCTTTAAAAGTTCCATTTTCCATGCGCATATCTAAATTGGCTAACCCCAGCAGGCAGGCACTCGACATCCCTACACGTTCAAAAACGTTACTTTGGTGAGAGGGTGACATATCACAATCATGTTGATTAATTGTCATCTATATGGGGTGACTTGATATTTTTCTGTTGGCGACATATGTTTTGCATAGTTTTATTAAAATTAATATTACTGTGAACTGATAATTATAAAATCGAATGCCACGCCATAGACAGAGCAAAAACGTCTGCCAAGCCTTGAAAGCGAGTGCGTATATAACCAGCTGTTGGATATACTGTCGAAAATTCAGTTTTGGTAGGGTATTGTGAATGCTGGGGTTACTGAATGGTCATTGAGGGAACCATTATACAAATATTGTCACAACCATGCTAACGTTGATTTCCCACAAACACTATTGCAGTTGGCTATAATTTGATACACTCCACTAGTCAATTCTTAGGTTTATGATTTGGTTATGGTTAACACTAATCATAAATGAAAACGACAACATATATATCGACCGAAAGATCACTTCTGAATTATAAACTAGTCAGCGTCAATGTTGAGAGGCAACCTGCTTGACAGATATATTTTTCCAGTAGTAAGCATGCTAGAGAATTCCGCATTCGTTGTCCGGTTGCCACGGCGACACGGTTGGTGTTCGTCTAAACTGACCGCATACTTATTTACACATACGCATGCACGCACGCACACACGCACGCACGCACGCGCGCACGCACGCACACAAGAACGCATGCACACTCACACACCCACCCACCCACCCACCCACCCACACACAAACACACACACACACACACACACACACACACACACATTTTATACATGCAAGTACACACATGTAGGCCTAATTTAAACTTTTAGAGTCAACACACAGATACGCGCACGTATACGCATATGCATAGGCATTTGCATAAGCATTCGCACACACAAAGACGAATAATTCTGATGATGAAAATATTGACGAACCGCATTGATAAATTAATTCCTATGGTTTGGAAATATGGTTAACTCTGACAGTAACCCTAACCCTAACATTTGTTCGCACGACTTCGTCTAACGATGTAGGGCCGGTACGTTTTTTATTTCGCCAATATGTATATGTGTGACTATTTCTTTGCACAACTGGTGACAGTGGTGTTACACATTTTGAATATGGTCTACTTTGCAACCTGTGGTGCAGTTCTTGAATTACATTTATATACGCCCCTTGCGCCACTCTCGCCGCAATGTGTGCATTTCTTCTCATGGGTTTCCTTAGTTGACGAGGTCGGAGGTGGCGACATAATGTAATGATACAACTATCGCTACCGCCAGCCCAGACTCATAATTTGTTGCTCTGTAAACGGCATTATTCTTGTGAATAAATTATAGCACTGACTGCATTTTTCGACTACTGCCAACTGAAGTCGGCGATAGTCGATAGGTGTGTGCTAAGCATAATTAACGAACTCTGACAAGTGGTTTAAAGACAAGGTATGTTTCTAACTAGACTACTGCATTTCCACAGTATATACTTGTTAATTATGAATACTTATATAATAATAATAATATTTGGAAAGTAATTGCAATGAATTTATGTAACCACAATTCCAAACGGTCTGGCGGGCTTCCCTGTAGGCCTATGGTAGGGCTTATTATAAATGATTAGGTTATGAATTAATTAGTGAGTAGGTGTTTGTACTAGAGATGAGATAAGTAGTGTTTATACCAGAGAGAGAGAGAGAGAGAGAGAGAGAGAGAGAGAGAGACAGAGAGAGACAGAGAGACAGAGACAGAGAGAGAGAGAGAGAGAGAGACAGAGAGACAGAGAGACAGAGAGACAGAGAGACAGAGAGACAGAGAGACAGAGAGACAGAGAGAGAGAGAGAGAGAGACAGAGACAGAGAGAGAGAGAGAGACAGAGAGTAGGATAGTCAGTTTGTTATCTTTAAGTTTGCTTGGCGGTTGGCAGGAAAACCACATGTTCATAATTATCAGTGGCAGAGTCCATGTCTTTGTTTTTGTGTATATTGGGCGGGAATTATGAAGACCCCCATTGGTTAGTTTGAATGTGTTTGAATGTGTAGTCAGGTTAGCTATACCTTTGTCTTTGTGTTTGATGGGTGGGAATTATGAAGACCCCATTGGTTAGTTTTGAAAAGTAAAAGAGTTGTCAGGCGCACACAGAGTGCAGGGTGTGCAGCTGGAGGGTTTCCCTCCGGCTTGGGCTGGGAGGTGAGGCTGGGCTGCCTCCGTGTCGTAGCTGGGTTGGACGGGCATGGTCATTCGAGTGTGTGTGTATACTCTGGATACAATAAAGAATGATACTATGCAGCTAGTGGCTATTGCAGTTCTAGTTGGTACCTCCCACTCTATCTAGCTGGACCGCTACGAAAGGCCTATAGGTAGTAGGCAGGGTTAGGTGCCCATGTAAAACCAATAATGTTTAGATCCGGGGTAACAACTGGCGAGGTTTGGTGAGATCAAACGCCACAGTAGTGGCAGTGGCAGTGATAAAGTGGTTCCGTCATTGATCGTCCAGCCACGGGCTTCGTATAAACACTAACCAGGCATATGATAAATATACCAATCCCTTGCAACTACGCTATCGTTGGCACGTCATTTTTCGGTTAGAAGATAATGCGCTGGGCTGCATGCGATATTATGTTCAACGACCAAAATACCGGTAATCAAATATGAAGGTCAAAGGCATTTGCAAAAGGAGAGCGAAGCCGAAGGATCACACAATTTGCATGCATGCTATCTATTTATTATAGTGTAACCAGTCTTTTCCATAAGGGTTACATGTGATGAATATTGGGCAATCTTTGTAAATATTTCTTCATATGTTGGAAAACAAATCAGCATTTTGTGGGCATTTGATTGGCTTGCGAGCTGGCCATTATTACAGTAACAATTTAGACTGGATAATTTTATAGTCGAGTGATATTGAGTGACTTAAAATTCCTCCACATTTAATTTAATATCACAATGTCATGAATATTATTGCTATCCACGGGAACGATGTTATTGTGAAATGTAACGCGTTATATCGTCGCCTATAGCCATGCTACACACCACAAAACACACCACGCCCAAGGCACGCAACGTCTCATTGCGAATGATACGTCTGCATCAATTTGCACTTGTTGTATTCCAATTGTATCAAATTCGATATGATGTTTATTTATGCACCACCTTTGCGTTTCAAATTTCATTATGATATCATAAATGTTATACTTATAAGCGTTCATAATATTCTCTCTATATATCAAGTATATAGCGTTCAGGACGACACGTGTGGTATATATATATATATATATATATATATATATATATATATATATATATATATACATATATATATATATATATACACATATATATATATATATATATATATATATATATATATATATATATACATATATATATATATATATATATATATATATATATATATGTGTGTGTGTGTCTATATGAGTGTGTGTGGGTGTGTTTGTTTGTGTGTGTGCGTGCGTTTGTGTGTGCGTGTGTTTGTGTGTGATCTAACATACATCTAACATATTTATAAAATATAATTTATTGATGCATGGTCAAGTTCTAATTCTCAAATCAACAACGCCATATTGTATGCTACATAAAATAGTCATTTTGGCTACATGTATTTAAATAGGGTTCATGGTCCGTCCCAAACACGGACAGTTTTGGGGGGTAGACTTTGGTGGTTGCCTGGTTCATAGCCTGACAAGACGCAGATGTTGTAGGGGTGTTTGTGTAGGACTTCATAATCTCGCCAAATACATTGGTCATCATTCCACTAGGATCCAGTTACACGAAGTGCAGGAATCGGCTGGTTCAGCCATAGGCAATTTACGCGTCCAGCAGTTCGTGGTCAAAGGGTTGTCACGGGGAACCAACATTCATCATCATGCTGTAAGTCTGCTGTGGGAGTGATGTCCATGATTCGCTCTTTATGTCTCTAATCTTCAGGTTTCTCTTCATGGTATCCTTGAATCGGAGACGAGGGCGACCTCTCTTTCTGTGACCAGAAGACAGTTGAGAGTAGAGAACCTGCTTCGGTAGCCTGTCTGGTGACATCCTCATGAGGTGTTCAGTCCACCGGAGATATTCTTTCCGATCAGGAGATCTTTCATAGATGGCAGCCCTGTTCGTTCAAGTATTTCCTTGTTTGTCACTTTGTCCATCCAGGTTATCTTCATGATCGAACGCAGATGTCGCATCGTGAAGGCATGCAGCTTTTTCACCTGTCGTCTCCACACTGTCCAGGCCTCAGCTCCGCATAGGAGGGTGGACAGCACGATTGCACGGTATATCTTGCCTTTAACCCACTTGGACAAATGGTGGTTGTTCCAGAGTCTCTGTCGTAGTCGGCCGAAAGATGCACTAGCCTTGCCCATCCGCCTCTGTATTTCATCGTCATCGCCACCCATCACTTGATATAGTGCATCCGAGGTAGGTGAATTCCAGAACAGAGTTCAGCTTGTTTCCATCTACCATGATATCCTCCTCTCGGGTTGGGTTGGTACAGCACCTCGGTCTTATTGATGTTAATCTTCAGGCCGAACTTCTTTGACGCATCGGAGAAAGCATCCACTATTTTCTGCATCTCTTCAGCAGAGTGTGCAACCAGTGCACTGTCATCTGCGAATAGCAGCTGTCTCATCAGTATCCGAGTTGTCTTGGTCTTTACTTTGAAGTGTGCGACGTTGAAAAGGTCAGCGCTCTGTCTGGACTGTATGTAGACGCCATCCCCCATGTCTCGGAAAGCATCATCGAGCATTGCTGATAGGAAGATGGAGAAGAGCGTGGGGGCCAGTACACAACCTTGCTTGATCCCATTTGTGACACTGAATGGTTCCGAGATTTCCCCTCCAACACTAACATTCTCCATCATTCCAGTATGTAGTGCCTCGATCATTGTTGTGAACTTCTCTGGGCAGCCATACTTCCTCAGTAGCTGCCATAGCCCGATCCTCCCAACTGTATCGAACGCCTTACTGAAGTCGACAAATACCATGTTAAGTGGTCGGTCCTGCTCAATGCACTTTTCTTGTAGTTGTCGTAGACAAAATATCATATCCACGGTGCTCCGGTTCCCTCTGAAGCCACATTGTGTCTTCGGAACTACCTCTGGTGTTATGTGGGTAGATAATCTGTTGAGGAGGATCCTGGCGAAGATCTTGCCTGTTATGGAAAGAAGTGAGATTCCTCTATAGTTCCCACAGTCTGTTCGATCACCTTTCTTGTAGACGGTCACAATGCTGGCATCCTTCCATGCTTGTGATACAAACCCCACATCCCAGGCATTGGTGATCAGTTGGTGCAGATTGCTGAACAGGTTGTCTCCTCCGTGCTTCCATACTTCTGCAGGAATTCCATCTCCTCCAGGTGCTTTGCCATCTTTCAGGCCGGCGATTGCTCTAGCCATCTCATCCATAGTTGGAATCTCATCGAGGCTTGTCTTGATAATGCACTGTGGGATGTTGTCCAGAGCTTCGTGATCTATGTCGCCAGGGACGTTGAGTAGCTTCTGGAAGTGTTCATTCCATCTTGCCACAACTCTCTTGCTGTCAGAAAAGGTCTCCATTCCATCTGTTGATTTCAGTTGAACAGGTCCCTTCTTCTTGGGTCCCCACACCTCCTTCAATCCATTGTAGAAGCCCTTCATGTCGTTTCTGTCAGCAGCTCTCTGCAGCTCCACTGCCTTCCTTTCCCAACAGTGGGCTTGGTCTCTTCTGCTCATAAGAGTCTGTAGCTCCTGGTCATTGGGGTCGAACCAGTCCTGGTGTTTTCTGTCTGGCTTGCCAGGATATGTCTTGGCTGTGTTGTGCACAACCTGCTGCAGAGCTTCCCATTCCTCGTCTGGTGTTGAGTTTTCCTTCTCCTCCCATTGGGCGAGAGCACTCTCCATCTCCTGCCCAAAACTCTCCCTATGGATGGTGGTACTTAGTTTTGCAATGTTCAGCTTGGTCAGCTTACTTGTCCCTTGACTGTTGTTACTCATGTTATAATGCGGTTGGTAGCTGGTTCTATTAATGTATCAGCACAAGGGTGCAAACTTATAGAGCCTGGTATGATTATTGTTTACAGTACTAAGATCAAGTTGCTGCGCTGCGGCCAACCTAGCAATTTATGTAGTGATTTTTTTAACTGAGTATAGTCGGGATTTCATATTGTGAGGTTTTTCATTTTACTATGTTACTAGTCGTATGTTGGGGCTTTTAAAAGACGGGAGTGATCAGTCACTCTTCATGACCGCAAATTTGTTTTTCTGAATTGACAAAGTTGGGTAGGACATGTTATATGTTGTCCGCCTCAGGTTGAAAAGTGAGGGGTCGCATCCCCCACCGATCGATGCCCATGATTGGTATATGTATTTATGTATATGTATGTATGTATGTATGTATGTATGTACGTATGTACGTATGTACGTAGGTATGTACGTATGTATGTATGTATGCATATATGTATGTATATATATACATATATATATATATATATATATATATATATATATATATATATATATATATATATATATATATATATATATTGTGAAAACCATCTTGAATACCATATATAATAACTATTAAGGGTCACTCAAATATGCACATTTCGTTTATCCGACCGGAAATATTTGCAACTAAAGTGTGCGGATAAAAAAGACATCACTGTATTTACATAACAAATATGCTATTTAATGGTTATTTTCACCAATGCTAATAATGAATATTTACCTTACCTTGTTAACTGAACACGTCAAAACACCTGATAGTTTATTTTAGACAATTATGTTATGGGTGCTACATATACGTATTCATGAAAATCATTTCAATTGGAACCAGGCTTACTGGCAGAACGTTTTTGGGATAGGCATGAATGTCTGAAAATTATTGATATCGGATTTTGACATGTTATTACATTCTTCCCCTTTATGAGAGCATTTCAAGTTAACCAATGATATGGAGATCATGTTTGTTGTTGCAGATGGTTAGCATAATATCAAAAGACATAACTGTAAAGTTGCCATTTGTTTCCCTTTAAGATATTTTAGTTTAAAATGTGTTACCTCATTTCGGTCTTCTCAATGCTTTCAAAAGCGTGTATACGGATCTATTAACGGGCGAAGTGCGCTTATGTGGAGGAGGTCATAGCAAAGACTTTAAAGTTTGCCCCTACAGAGGAGGGAGACAAGACAACAATGTATTTCACATTGACTCGCTTTAGTAATTTATTTCCTAAATGAAATAACTCCCCTCTGGCCTTGGTGGCAAATAAGGTATACATTTTATTGAATTTGCCATATTATTTTGCAGTCGCGCAATTATTTTTGCTGGAGAAAGCTACATTAATCCAGTATGTTTAATTGTTTTATTATGTCAAGTAACATACCACTGATCACAGGTGATGATGTGATCCATGTTGTTGCAACAAATACTATTTTGTGTTTTTGTGTTGCAACATATGTTCTATATATTTATGGTATGCTTATAGCTTATTGTCTGTCTGACTGCACGTCTTTCTGTGACACATATGCTTGTATGTGGACCTTTAATACC
Source organism: Oasisia sp. SBJ-2009 (assembly GCA_964017155.1). NCBI lineage: Eukaryota > Metazoa > Annelida > Polychaeta > Sabellida > Siboglinidae > Oasisia > Oasisia sp. SBJ-2009. The sequence continues at coordinate 37,548,941 of OZ024860.1, forward strand.
GAGTGCATGTGTGATACTGAAAGGTGACAGTGGGGTGCTTCATATGTTTAATATTTTTGATCAACATTTGTCTGTGAGTCAGGATCTTGTGAAGTCGTGTTGTCAGTTATCTCCATTGCATGTATGTGGCTAAACGATTTGGTGGGTCTGTTGGGGTGGTTCGAACGTATATATGTTATTTATCTAAGGTTGTGGGTATCTGGGAAGTAACAATGTAAATAATTTCAATGAAAACAAAATGACAGCCTTTGTCACATATTCAATATCCGTCATCCACCACATTGTTGTCTTCAGACGTAATATTTATAAGAGGCTGTTAATTTGACCAAAATAACTAATGATTGCTTAATACTAATATTTAGAATACATGTTTATGTTCTACAGGTCCCGGCAGTCACCCAGGTGATGCACGTGGAACAAGATGAAGAGGATTGAGGATGTACAGTTCTGCCACGTGTCAATAAGAAGAGGATGAAGAGGATTGATGATGTAACTACCATGTGTCAATAAGAAGAAGATGAAGATGATTGAGGCTGTAACTGCCTTGTGTCAACAAATATGATGAAGATCCATTTAATATTGTTTTAGTGTCCTTTGCAGTGTCATAACGTTATCAGAATGTTAAGACAACTTTTAAAAAAACGTTCTGATAACGTTAGCCAATAACGTCATCTGTAACTTTAACGAAACGTAAAGAGAACTGTCAAAAAAACGTTCTGCTAATGTTAGCCAAAAACGTTCTGCAAACGTTAGGTAATAACGTTATCTGTAAAATTAATGGAACGTGAAGAAACCTGTCCCAAAAAACATTCTGCTAACGTTAGCCAAAAACGTTCTGCTAACGTTAGGCAATAACGTTATCTGTAACGTTAATGAAACGTAAAGATAACTGTCCAAAAAACGTTCTGCTAACGTTAGCCAAAAACATTCTGCTAGCGTTAGGCAATAACGTTATATGTAGCTAACGCTACGTGTAACGTTAACAGAAGGTAAAGAAAACTTTCCAAACAAATATTCTCTTAACGTTATCTGTACCGTTTTCGTAACGTTACGATTAACGTTCTGGGAACGTTCTGGTAACCTATTTTTGTGAGCTGGGCTGCGATGTCGCAGGCGGAGTCGACGGCGGATGGCACCAACGAGCGTCTCCTCGACGAGGTGCTGGCTTCTCTGCTGCTGTATTCGGACACTCGCTACTGTTCAATTGTGGCCACAGAGTTAGATAATTAATCTTTCACCTTTTCTTCTAGTGTATTCTATTTATATCAATGGTTGTGGCATTTATAGGATCTGGACTATTGCTGGGATGTAATGTTGCCTTACCGTGCATGTGTAAGGTGTCAATGGGGTGACAGAGCAATCAGTGTGGAAGACCCACGTCTGTGAACGGTCTACCACAGCATGTGACACTAGGATAGGGCGGGAGAATACGCCTACATTAAGCAAGAAATTGAATAATAACAACTAATAAAGTTTATTCGAAAAACAGGTTAATACACCCAAAGAGGATGTTAGACGTTAAATAGCCAGTATTAAAAGTCTGATTACAATACATTTTCAAGATATATCCATTTTTAAAAACGTGCAAGGGCAATATGCCCATTATTAGGGGCAATTCGCCCATGATGGCCGTGTTACCCCCACAACTATCGTTTTGCTATACCACTTGTCATCATATTAAATATACAATAATATCAATATTTGCACAAAGAGGGCAGATTGAAATATAATACTTATTAATCACTTCTCCAAACACGATCATAAGTTTACAAGTATAGTTGTAACAAAATGGAATTTCGTTGTCGTTAGAAAGCAATCTCACTCACATGTTAAACTACTTTAATACTTATGTGTGTACCTATGATCACCAGTGTTGTGTTATGTGTGTGCACGGTTGTTACAGTGTATTAAGAAAACGAAAGTGCTCCAACAATATTGTTTCAACATCTCTGTGTCTCAAGTGCTGCACATGAATCATTCGAGTGACTCACTTTCGTTATACTGTAGTGATCGCAGTTTCCCGGAACACGCGCACACGCCCACACACGCGCGCGTACATGTATAAACACAACTAGCAGATGCATATACGTTTGTTTTGCTAACGTGACAATTACACCAGACTGTCCACCTCCCTAACTCAGTCTCTCTTCCCCATCACTTCCTCTCGGCCCGATGTGCCTGCTGGCTGGGATCGTAGTGTAACGAGAGTTAGTAAATCATTATGCAAATTCCATCCATAGCTCGCGAATATGACTTACTATAACGAAATTCCATTACACTTATAATGTACATATCTCCAGTTGGAGTACACTTACCTGCCTAAGACGCTGTTAACAATTTACCACCAGGGTGTAATTATAGCAGTAAAACTTGCAAACCATTATCATTTTTGTGCACGCTGTCTCGTGTTGCACCTGTCAGTTTAGCTTTTCTGCTAATCACCACTTTGATATTGGTACTCTACATTATTGACAATCTGTCTTTTTCACGTCACATTCACTGCTTCATAGGATCAATGTCTTACATTTGTGTCAAATTTGACAGCAACAATGATACACGTGTACTGTTCATTAGCAACTATGATGTACTGTTTAATAGGAACATTGACGTATTGTTCAATAGTAGCAATGATGTACTGTTCAATAGGAAATGTGATGTACTGTTCAACAGCAACAATGATGTACTGTGTCTGCTCCGGTAGAGTTGGAGAATTGTACTGTGCCTGAGGATGATGGCTATTTTAACCCCACATAACTATTTGTTAAATGCCAATTGATTTAATCTGTAGGACGTCTTCATAGATATGGAATATATTGCTCATGACTCCACAATTTTGCTATTTTGTAAGAAACGAACTTACGTTTCAAAAGCTATGCGCCAAAGTAATTTAATTTCTTACACAAAACTCTTCATAGATGTTTTGTAGTGGGCACTGGGCACCCAGTTGATTTCGATATCATATATAACAAATATGCATAGTACAGATTGCTACTTTATAATACCGTATAGTCCTGTCCGTATGCTGCATGCTGTTTTTATATATCCTATATGTATGTATTGTGAAGAAAAAACAAGCATGACATATTATACGTGTGCCAATGCACGTACCCACGCGCTCTCTTTCTCTGTCTCTCTTTCCCTCTCACTCACTGACATTCTGATCTGATCAGTTTCAAAAAGCCGTGTAACTTTACGCACAATTACGCGGTCTACTAGTCGCAGCTAACAGCGAATAGTCAATGCAGCGTCCGGCCGGTTTCATGAGACCAATTTAGCATTGAATGGCATTGGTGCCACTAGCATTGACCCCCTTACGTCGCGGTGGGGAATCCCTGTATTTGTGCTGTGTCTGAAAATCCTTTTTTCTGTCTAGCTGTGCCTTTGTCGTTGGTATAACAAAGGGGAAGCTATGATGAATGTAAAAGATATCCAGTGTATACATTAAAAATAATAATGTTGAGAGGGGGCGTGTCGGGAGCATACCGTACATTTTCACTTCGGGAGCATACCGTAAATATTTCAACCAGCGTAAAGTTAAGCCTACTAAATACATGGTGCAGCGAAGTGCAACTATGGAGCAGACTCATGAAATGCAACCAGTGTAACTTTACGACGTCTTAGATTTCCGACGAGTTATCGCCCGCTACGACTTCGTAAGTAGCCGCTATGAAACTGGCCCCAGTATTGTTGCGACGACTTGCAGAGCGATTGTGTTGTAAGCTAAACAAACGAGATGAACGCAGGTAGGTTAATGTTACAGTAGACTGCCAGTTTTAGCTGCAAACGCTCGAAGTAAATCATTAATTGAAGTTGTCGTTGGAAGTAGCCTACGCGACTACGGGTAGCAGTGCGCCCTGTGATAGAGATACTGTCACTGTATATTGTGCTGGGCAGACTACTGGGGCCTATTACCGGGGAACATAAATTATAGTTGTTCACCCCGGTGTGGCGGTCCAGAACGTAGAGCTATCCAGAACGTCGAAGGTTAGCGGTTCATGTCAAAGGTTAGCGGTTCACGTCTCGGCATCGCGGTCGTTGTGCAGAGAAATGGCAGGAACACGTGCGCGCTGGAAACTGTAATGTGCAACGCAGGGGGTCGAAAAGTAGGCGTCGCTACAGCGCGCAAAAATTATTTATTATGTAACGCAGTCGCCGCGGGGTCATGAACTCAGTCTCGACATTCTGGCACGGGGTCAAAGTTGATCTGTCACCTGAGGTCACCTGAGGTTACGCCAGTTCAGCGCGCATATGCATACGTGGAACGACGTTCTGGACTGCTCGACGTTGCAGACCGTCAGGCCGTAACGTCGCGCTCATCTTTGCCATGAACCGCTAGCCTTTGACATGAACCGCTAACCTTCGACGTTCTGCACCGCTCGACGTTCTGGACCGCCACACCGGGACAAGCCGCTTCAGAGCTGTATGGTTCACCCTTCCTACACCAGATGGCCCTAGAAATTAGCATATGCGCTAGTTTGTAGGCCAAGGAATATTGGCAAGGTGCCAGTGAACTTTTACTCCCTGGTAGAGTACACAAATAACAGGGTTGGAAAAAAATACATATATATTGCATAGGAAACCTCCCGTAATATCTTGTAGTTTCTTCTCGGAGTAAACAACCCTCCTTGTAATTATATAATTATTTGCATGTATACATGGCTTTAGTAGCCCTAAATAGTGGTAGATATAAATACATTATATCCCAGAAAAAATTATATAATAACCCCTCCTTCTATAATTTCGCTCCGAAATCCTAAAAGATAACATACATTATAATAATTGATGCAACGCTTAAAAAGAAAGCATATGGTGATACAGTTTAAAATAAATATGTTCACTTTTCACAAATGTTCATGTCCGATTGATATGGCTTCCATCGATGTCACACGATCGGCGGTCGCATCCGTCGAGCTGACGTTATCCATGCCTTGCCATTTGAGGAGGGCGATCGCTCCATCGCGATCCTTCTTCTTTTGGGAGGGCGATTTTCCGCGCACCCGGGCGTTTTATTTTTTATTTTTAAGTCGAGATACATTTTTCGCTTGAACACCACACTTTATGCTGCATAACACAATAACTGTTGCAGTTACCTTATAAAGTTCTGTGAGGGATATGTAGTTGTGTTTGTTACATTTACCTTACAATGTCCCGCATATTCATCAACGTCAATGCGTTCAGACAACGAGCGATATCGTTCGGCTTCGGTCAGTCCATGGGCGCTGCCATCTTTGAATTTTCGAAGATCGTAAACACGAAATGAAATTCGCCACGAAGTCTGTCTTTCCAACGAAATCCGCTCCAATAACGCGTTAAGCAGTTAATAAATATGTACCGACACCAACAATAGCAACATGAAACTAAACTAAACTCTAGGGAAGACTTCTTCCTGCGGCACACTGTGTACTTCTGTCACTGCACTCGCTCTATGTGACTGTTGTATTTTAGGGTGAAGGCTAGGCATGCTCTCATTCTATGTGACTGTTGTTTTGTAGGGTGAAAGCTAGGCATACTCTCACTCTATGTGACTGTTGTATTGTAAGGTGAAAGCTAGGCATGCTCTCACTCTATGTGACTGTTGTTTTGTAGGGTGAAAGCTAGGCATGCTCTCACTCTATGTGACTGTTGTTTTGTAGGGTGAAGGCTAGGCATGCTCTCACTCTATGTGACTGTTGTTTTGTAGGGTGAAGGCTAGGCATGCTCTCACTCTATGTGACTGTTGTATTGTAGGGTGAAGGCTAGGCATGCTCTCACTCTATGTGACTGTTGTATTGTAGGGTGAAGGCTAGGCATGCTCTCACTCTATGTGACTGTTGTATTGTAGGGTGAAGGCTAGGCATGCTCTCACTCTATGTGACTGTTGTATTGTAAGGTGAAAGCTAGGCATGCTCTCACTCTATGTGACTGTTGTTTTGTAGGGTGAAAGCTAGGCATGCACTCACTCTATGTGACTGTTGTATCAGGGTGAAGGCTCGGCAATAATATCAATAGCTCTCCTGGGTCATTTTAGGAGGACGATTTTTAGCTCTCCAATAGCTTACTGGGCATTTTGAGGAGCACGATTTTAACTCTCCAATGTTTTTTGTAAGGCGAGGTCTGGTTATCCTCCGTCGTAACCCACTTCCTAGACGTACGGTAGACGGACGTCAGTTCACCGCTAGTAGTGGACGCTCAGCTCAATCTCGCTTGCGTCTTCTTCCATCTTCCATCTTCTTTGCAGATAACGCAGCAGGTTGTGACAAGAATGTATTTTGGTTCCTGCATTTTGTTTTTGTATCTATCTCGTACTCAGCACTGTTACGGTGTTTGCCATAATTAGTGTCGTATTATAAGGAATTATGGTTGCATAAATTCCTTGTACCTGGTAATTACTTTTTTATGAAATATTATAATTATTATACATGAAGTAGTCAAGCTAGAAGCATAGCTTCGTGTCCTTAAACCAGTTATATCCAGTTGTCCGAGTTCGCTAAGGATAGACCAGGCATAGTTGTGGGATGAGTAGGAGCTTGACCACTGAGACGGCCGTAGGTAACATATACCAGCACCTTATTAGTTAGTGCAGAGGTACACTAGACCTGACGCTGACCAATAGATTGGCCAGGCACATGGCTAGAGAGCGAAGTAGCCAGTATATAAGGAAAGAGTAATGTGCGATCAAAAAGGACAGAATAGGGGAGGAGAACACGCACGCACCATGTAACTTCACTTATGGCGCCCACGGAGCCAGGCCAGTTAGACAATTGTATTGACTTATGTATTATGTTGTCTGTATTAAAGTTCTTGAAACGAACACTTGGAAAAATCGTCTGCAAATGATTGAGTAATTATAATATCTACCCGTGAGTATCTGATTTCAAATAGACAGTGACACTACGGCTGAACTGTGTAGGTCATTGCTAATTGTCTATGTGGTCAGTACCGAGGGGAATATTGCGTTACGTGCCCAAGATAAGAAAGCTGAGTGTACGACTATACATGAAGAGGCATATGCACAAAGAAGCGTAAATCAGTAGAAAGGCCAATTCTTACAATATGACCGTCGTGGTCATACATCGTTCACAATGACACTGTTGACATGCCACAGCATTGACATGTACCAGGAGAACAACGGACAACCGTTGTCACATCTACACAAATAGAACTTCATCCTATCCTTGCCCTCACACACAGAATGTGCCAATTAGGTTTATCTGGCCTGACCAGGGTAACCGTTATATATCTGCCATCAGACAGCGTCTGCACCTTAGGGACTTGAACTGAAGGAGACTTAATTGTCTACAGATGAGCTGCCATGTGATACAGATTCCTTGCCAACTACGCCCGATATACCGTTATCGCGCCTATACATTACTAACTCTTCTAATATAGTTTCACGGTGCATGTAACAGTATAATCTTCCAACATATCTATAACGACCAATAAGAGCTAACACATGAACACTGACTCTTCCCCTTTTAAACTTCATCCTCTTCAGACTTCTTTTAGCAGAACAAACCCTGTATCAATTAAATATCTATTAAGCCAGAAGCTACCCTGGACAGAACTATGTTGATACTCATCAACTCCTCTCATTACACCAAGGGGCCCAACTGTGTGTTGACATAAGCTAACCAGATGACCTCACTGCCTGAAACAGTCACAATGACCAGTTCACTGTCTGGCTGGTCAAATTTATCCTGTTTGACAGATACTACGCTCTATAATTGAAAAACAATGTACGAACTATGCCTCAAGATCTAGCTGGTGAAAATCAAGATGTGAAGATAAACAATTCGAAATGATGATGCCATACAATGCAGAGAGTTGAAAGCTGCATATGGCATTATAGCAATGAGGATGGTGATGATGGTGGAATTACTGTGGCTGTCCATGTAAGCAAGTGATTCCGTCCACTTTGACTGGTCAGATATGTGCAAAAACGTTTTGTTGGAAAATGCTTGAGCAAAGCAATCACTTTTTAAAACCAATCTTTGAAACCAAACTTCACGTGGTGAAAATAAATGGTTCCAACGACATAGTGTAGATACGATTACACCATAACATTTGTCATGTTCGGTTCTGCTTGTCACAGACCTCGTGTTTTGTAACTACCTCACAAACCATATGTACGATTACACCGAAATATTTATATTGTTCGGTTCTGCATAATGTAGACCTAGCGTTTTGTGACTATTTTACAAACCATATCAACGATTACCCCGAAATATTTGTAATGTTCGGTTCTGCATGTCGCAGACCTCGTGTTTTGTGACTACCTCACAAACCATATGAACGATTACACCGTAACATTTGTCATGTCCGGTTCTGCATACTGCAGACCTCGCGTTTTATGACTACTTCACAAACCATATGAACGATTACACCGAAATATTTGCATTGTTCGGTTCTGCATGTCGCAGACCTTGCGTTTTGTGACGCAAGGTCTGCGACATGCAGAACCGAACAATACAATCTTATATTTATGTTAACAAGTTAATTATGTCAAATAGACGCTGTTGTCAAGTCATTATGAGAGTGAAAGCATGTGTTTGTTAAAAATACGTTTCATGTCAGTCAGACCAATGCGTCTAATGTATACATTTTCCAGCATGATGTTTACGACAATAGAAATATGTCTAATGTAATTTCCTCTCCATCTCTCTCCTGGTGTAAGCCATTTCTTGTTTCTCTTTCAGTGTCTCTGCCAGTTTTTTCGTGGTCTACCTCTTCGCCTCTTCCCTGGGGTGGCTCTATGTAGTGGTTTGACTGGTGATGGTTCCTTGGGATTTCCTGAGTGTGTGTGATATCCGTCTCCATATTCTCTTCTTTATTTCATTTTCTATGGATAGTTGTTTGGCCCATTTCCACAGTGTTGTGTTGGATACCTTGTCTGACCACTTTATGTGTAACTGTCTGTATTATAGTTTATTTGATGCATGACATTACATATACATAAACATTTGTAATATATTTTACCATTTTAAATATATATATATATATATATATATATATATATATATATATATATATATATATATATATATATATATATATATTAAAAATGGTAATATATTACACAATAATAATTAAATAATAAATTAAAGAAATAAATAAGGTATGCATATTTTGACATCACGCTGGCGATATATATCTATATATATATATATATATATATATATATATATATATATATATATAATATATCATATATATATATATATATATGTGTATATATGTAGTGTCTTTGTTACATTTTTTATGTCTTTGTACGTTTGCATTTACTGACTAAGCACATTGCATTATTTGTGTTGGATGAAAGGTAAGTAAATCACGATTAAGTACAAATAATGCAATTTTGTAGAACTATTATCAATCAATCAATCAATCAATCACTTTATTGTCCTTAAAAAGGATATGCATTGTACAACTCATGATCTACAATATGTGGGATGGTCACAACAAAATGCAAGTGAATTCCAGATGTATCCACTATAACAACAGTTTAACCGGTTGAGAGCAATATGAATCATTTAGCATTCAACATTCTAATGGCCACAGGCACAAAACTCCTGCTATAGCGAGATGTTTTACATTTTATACAACGGTATCTCCTTCGAGACGGAAGTACATGGAAGAACGTAGAGAGCGGGTGATCAGACTCAGTAGCGACAGCACGAGCTTTCTTCAAAATTGCATGGTCAATTATTTCGGAGAGCATTGGTGTAGGTAAGCCAATGATCTTGGCGGAAACGTGTGAGATTTTCAGAAGCCTGTTACGGTTTTTCATAGAAAGAGCAGGGTAGTAACAAATGCTGCAGTAGGTTATGAAATGCTCAATTATGCTACGGTAAAGACGTAGAAGAAGTAGTGGATCAACGTAGAAATGAATCCTGGGAAGAATTGCTCTGAAAACGCACAAATCTGCTTATCAGTGATTCTTTCATTAATCACCTAGTTTGGCGCCGCCCGGGTGTCTCTCGTGCAACCTTCCACCCAGCTAGATCACGCCAGTTGTGCGCCTGTCATGCAACCGGTACGTATATAAACGTGCACTTCAGTTCAGTTGATAAATCGTTTATAAACATTAAAACTGATATAGAGCGAACATATACCAGTTTAAGACCGCCTTCAACATAGAACCAGTGATACTTTAAATTGTTCTAACACAGTATTTGTAATCGACATATAAGGATTTCAGAGCCTCAAATTAACATCTCCCCATGTATGTCAAAGTTCGACAGTTGTTTCCAAATGAAATATCTATTGATACGGTAATAAGCTTGACTAAAATCAACTAAACAGGCAAACGTGTGATGTCGGCATTTGTGCTTAGTGTTGGTTATCTTTGTAATAGTTGATAGGTGGTCGAGACAACTGCAGCCTGCTCTGTACCCATTTTGCTCATCACACAATAGGTTGTTCCCCTCAATATAAGACGATCATGTAAAAAAAGAGCAGTATATGTTATACACATGCGAACTAAGCGTAATCCCCATTGTTCAGTGGTACTCGTGGATCAGACGAGCACGCTTGGGTATCGGGGTTACGATATGTCCCGACGCCTTGCATCAGAAAACATGCTGTTATCAAAAACATGATTAAATAGTTCGCAGTGGAAGTCGATGGCATTATTGTTGCGCAGCGATTCAATTGTATTACTGCCATCACCCACGCTTTATGTGTCTTGGCCTTGTTTAAGGCCGGGCGAATGTCCACTTTCTATTAAGATGTTCACTGTGAAAAACGGAGTACGTTTCTACCAGCAGTTGATAGTCAACTGTTGAATAGTAATTGATAGGGTTCAGTAAAGTGTCAAAGTCAGTTCGTCACTTACGTAATATCACACCTTGATCTGTGCGTGGACCAGTATCACTTCCATTGTTGCATTCCTGTTTTATTCCGAATGTTCAATGAAGGCATCTGGGTCGTACGACGGCAGAGCAAGTAGTTACTCGTATTGCTGACACCAGAATATGCGTTTGGCAGCTTGCACCTGTATATCAAGCAGTTTCTGGGCTACCTTCGTTTCCGTTTTAAGGTGCGGTTTGTTTTGTTCGCTACCCTTAATCCACAACTGTTCACTCACTGTGAGGTCATTTCATAGCAGTAGCGCAGCCAGGATTTTGCATTGGAGGAGGTTATCTGTCATCCAAGTAAACTCTGTATATATATATATATATATATATATATATATATATATATATATATATATATATAATATTATGTCATGTTATATATATTATATATATATATATATATATATATATATATATGTTATATATTATGATATAATATATAATCATTCATAGCCAACTAGTTTAAAATGAGTAACGACAACGAAACCAAATATACTGACCAATGTAGCTGACTGTTCAACACAAAACATGCATAAAATCCGTCAAACTAGGAACGTAGGTGACAAAAACATAATAATAAAGAGACGAACCCATGGCCCCTCCACAATATCCACCTAATGCCAGTCACCATATTCCTCACTATACAACTCCCAAACATACACACAAGGAACATGACATATATGCAATTACTATGATGTAACAGTAATTAAATATTCGTATTAACGTGGACGATGATTAGCTGGCATTCAATCAGTAATTTCACAATGTGTAACATTGCTACTTTTTTTTATAATTTATAATTTCACGGTAGATAGTTCCAACTATCCAGTGGATAATCGACTAAATAAATTGCTCTAGTCACAATGTATGTGAAACTTGACCTTATTCTAGTAATCCGGCAACATTTATGTTGCGTCCTTGTGTTGATATATTAGTAGCCATTAGTACAATCTTGTACTTTCTGAGATAATCATTAAAACGACAACATACAGCCGCCAAACGTCTCTTGACATATCGTGTCTACAGAAGTACACACTAGGTTATGATATAATATCACTTTCATTACTGCAACAAATACAATTTATCAGTGTTGTCTACTCGCAGCAGCTCTGTGAGTACCATAACATCAGTATTGTGTCGAGGCGTCGACGTTTAGCAGTGTGGGGATATATTTAGGGTTATAGTTCATGCTAAGTTTAGGATTAGTTTATGTATATGTACATAAAATATAATTTATAAACAGGGGAGCCGTACACCCACCGGTGGCGCCGCCCAGCGAGTGAGCGAGTGAGCGTCGTCGTCGTCGCCGCTATCGCCCCCGGACGAGTCAGCGGCCGAGTGTTGGGCTCTGCTCGCCTGGCTGGTTTGCTGGCTCGATAAAACGACAGTTGCGTGTTTCGTAGGGCATCCTTGTTAAGCCTGACCATCGAAGACTGCGTAGACTGTCTTCGATGGTCAGGCTTAACAAGGATGCCCTACGAAACACGCAACTTAATGAGCAATATATTCTACGCAGTCTTCGATGGTCAGGCTTAGCGAACACGCAACTGTCGTTTTATCGAGCAGTTGCTGCGTTCAGTTCTCAAAGAAGCGAGATATGGAAACCAGGTCTGACTGCGCCAGGCGGTGGCGAGTTGTTCTGGCAGCAGACACGCAGTTTGTCGTGAAACTAGGTGGCGACTGCCAAGGCAAATGGCTCGATATTCGCTCCGGCGTCGCCGCGGTTGGGTGCACGTCGAACAGGAAGCGATTTGTTGAGGCAGTCGTCAACTTAGTAAATTCCCATACGTTGGCGAAAGGCTATGGGTCACGCTGGTGCCTACTCCAATACCGTACATACACTACCAAGATACATGGTCGTCTAGTCCGTACTCCAATACCGTATATACACGACTGAGAGGTGTATAGTCATATCTCAAGGTACAGTTTCCCTAAAATGTTATACTCTTACTCAAAATCCACCCAGAAACACAATTTCACGGAATGACCAAAAAGGCGTATAACTACCGTGTTCAGTAAAGGAATCTCAATCTTGTGCTACGGAGGCATATTTCCGTTAGGTACCAATCGATAAGTTAAACAGTTGGTACAATTTGGCAAAAACATTTATTTCTTGTCGAAAAGTTTTTAAGAATACATCTAACCTCATTTGTCAGCAGCATATGTGTTTTGTCTGCAGAGCAACGCAGAAATAAGACGATATCTTATACATATACAAGCCGGCGCAATGTCGTCGAAGCAATATGTTATGTGTCACATGTCGTATAACATATAAATTTGGAATGGCATATATAATCCTTCTAAGACAAGTGTAGAGGTAATTCGATGTTTTGAGACCAATATTTATTGCAGGCACACATTTATCGGCACGCAGATTTGTATCTACCTAGTGACGGAGATCGGCTGCATAGTTTGAGACATTGCCATGGAAACAATAACATGCGCTACAGCGATCAATGACAACAGGCCAGGTTTTTGGCCATGTCATGAGCGCTATGCCGACAAACAGGTAACGCCAAAACCTCGACATAACAGTGATGGCGAAGAGCCATACGAGAAAACAAAAGTTGTTCCAAACTACCCAGATAACTACGAAATTATATACTAGACTTGCGTTGGTGCACCACTATTCTCGAGTCGCATTCTCAGAGGGGCTGTGTCGCTCACATTCGGACTCAAATAGGAAAACCTGAAACCAAAGAGCAGAAATTTCGCAAGTTCAATGTGAAAACGAAACTACAAAGCAACTAACAAACAATGGTAGCATCATATAATCATTGATGTTGAGCTAGCTAGCTACACACATTGTACATCCTACAAAGAGCATTACATTACAGAGTAAATATACATATATGTGAACGAACGTCTTTTATTGCTTGGAATGGCATATATTATGCTTCAGGTACATTTTTGAGCAGCCTGCATACAGCCCTCGTGGCGTTGCCGTTAACGCGTTTTAGAGTTCTAGATTGCAGAGAGTAGATTGCCAATACAATGAACGGAACTTCTGTCGTTGAGTGTAGTAGTGTGTAGCTCAGCAGTACGAATGTTAAATTAGAAACTGCCCAAACAGCTATTTGCCTAGGCATCAGTGGAAAGCTGCTTCAGACTTTGAGACAACTCATCGAAGAGTGGTATGTACCATATACGGTGTACTGTGAATGAGAACAAGACTATGAGTGTTCTGTTTCATTTCCGACAAGAATTAGGCACTTGTGTAAAATGGAAACCAACCTCAGTTGATCCTACATTTGAAACTTTATTACGAGAGGCGTGGGTAGAGTAATGGTTTTAATACGCGCGGATACAGCAGGCCGTATATATTTGGTATAAATATCAATGGAGATGATAATGTAGGCCGATCACATGGAGAATCAAAGCTATTTGTCACGCTGTATGATGTATTTCAAAAGAAGTAATATCAAAATATGATGCAAGGTAATGCACATGAAACGAAACTTGTATAAGAGGCCGAGATCGCACCGCGGAAAGAATAGTAACATTGATATGCATAAGCACCATTCGCGCGGCGAAAGCCACACACATACTCGCATGCACACATACAACCACTCAATACATTTGAGTAGATGATTCTGTGCCCGTCATGACACCCAACACAACGAATTAATCTCGACTAGAGACAGCATACTTAGGAATCAGCATGCATAGGCATAAGTGCCTCCACACAGGATATGGGAAAGAAGATGCACAATATACAAAGGGTGGTACTGTACTAAATACTACTGTAAAGAAAAGGACTTAGGATTAACCATTAGTGCTGACATGAAGGTATTAGAGCAGTGTGGAATTGCAGCAGCGAAAATAAACCGAATTCTTGGATTAATTAGGCGAAATATAGTGTACAAAGAAAAAGAACTAATAATAACGCTGTATAAAACAATAGTTAGGCCTCATTTAGAATATTGTATACAAGCATGGTAGCCATATCGCAAGAAGGATATTAATATGTTACAAAGAGTACAAACGAGAGCAACAAAAATGATACAAAAATTGAGGAATACTAGTCATGAAATGCGTCTAAAAGAATGTGGTCTAACAACACTAGAAACCAGAAGATTGAGAGGAGATCAGATTGAGGTTTTTTAAATATTGAATGGGTATGAAAATATTGACAGAAATATATTGTTCACGGTCAAGGAAGAGAGAAGGACTAGAGGACATGGAGTTACATTAGCAAAGAAGCTGTGCACACTAGGTATTAGAAATGTTTCATTTTTATAAAGAATAGTAAAGGAATGGAACAGATTGTCAGCTGATTGTGTAGGTGCTAGTAGTTTTAATATATTTAAAAATAAAATTGACATACACCTAAGACGAGCGGGGTATACTTAGATAGGTAGGTTGGAATATCGATAAGCCAACCGGCTTCCTTGTCCACCTGCCATCTAGAGTTGATTCTCTAGGTGGCAATCTTGTTAAATCTTGTTAAACCTACACATGTGCCTAATTCCTTGCAATAGTGTAACTCACCCGTACGCATTTGATATGTCTTCCTTTCTAAGATAAGTGTAGAGATCATTCCATGCTTTCAGACCAATATTTATTGCAGGCACTTATTTCTTGGCAAGCAGATTTGTATCTAGGTAGTGACGGAGATCGGCTGCATAGTTTAAATATATTGTCATAGCAAACGCTACAGTGATCAATGCCAACAGGCCAGGTTTTTGGCCAAGTCATGAGCGCTATGCCGACAAACAGGTAACGCCAAAAGCTCGACATAACAGTGATGGCGAAGTGCCATACGAGAAAACAAAAGTTGTTCCAAACTACCCAGACAACTACGCAATTCTATACTAGATTTGCGTGGGGTGCACTACTACTCTCGCGTCGCATTCTCAGAGGGTCTGTGTCGCTCACACTTCCGACTCAAATAGGAAGACCTGAAACCAAAGAGCAGACATGTCGCCAGTTCAATATGAAAACGAAACCAAAAAGCAAACAACAGACAATGGTCCCATCATATAATCATTGATGTTGAGCTAGCTACACACTTTGTACATCCTACAAAGAGTATTACATTACAGAATAAATATATATGCGAACGAACGTCTTTTATCGCTTGGAATGGCATATCATGCTTCAGATACATCTTTGCGCTGCCTGCACACAACCCTCGTGGCGTCGCCGTTAACACGTTTTACAATACCAGATCGCACATACACCCACTCAATACAGATGATTAGATGATTCTTTGCCCGTCATGACACCCAACACAACGAATTAATCTCGACTGGAGGCAGCATATTTAGGAATCAGCATGCAAAGGCAACCTACACAAGGGCCTAATTCTTTGCAATAGTGTCACTCACGGGTAGGCATTTGAAATGTCTTCCTTCTAAGGCAAGCGTAGAGATCATTTTATGTTTTGAGACCCAATATTTATTGCAGGCACTCATTTATCGGCACGCAGATATGTATCTAGGTAGTGATGGAGATCGGCTGCATTGTTTGATAAATTGCCATGGAAACAATAGCATACGCTACAGTGATCAATGCCAACAGGCCAGGTCTTTGGCCATGTCATGAGCGCTATGCCGACAAACAGGTAACGCCAAAAGCTCGACTTAACAGTGATGGCGAAGAGCCATACGAGAACAGAAAAGTTGTTCCAAACTAACCAGACAGCTACGAAATTATATACTAGACTTGCGTGGGGTGCACCACTACTCTCGCGTCGCATTCTCAGAGGGCCTGTGTCGCTCACACTTCGGACTCAAATAGGAAGACCTGAAACCAAAGAGCAGACATTTCGCAAGTTCAATATGAAAACGAAACCACAAAGCAACTATCAGACAATGGTCCCATCATATAATCATTGACTGTTGAGCTTGCTACACACGTCTTACCTCCTACAAAGAGTATTACATTACAGAGTAAATATATATGCGAACGAACGTCTTTCATCGCTTGGAATGGAATATAATGCTTCAGATACATCTTTGCGCAGCCTGCTTACAGCCCTCGTGGCGTTGCCGTTAACACGTTTTAGAGTTCCAGATCGCAGAGAGTAGATTGCCAATACAATCAACGGAACTTCTTTAACTGTAGTAGTGTGCAGTTCAGCAGTACGACTGTTAAATTAGATACTGCCCAGACATCTATTTGCCTAGGCATTAGTGTAAAGAGTCCTTGATTTTGAGAAAACTCATCGAAGAGTGGTATGCACCACATACAGTGTACTGTGAATGAGAACAAGACTAGAATATTCTGTTCCATTTCCGACAAGAATTAGGCACTTGTGCAGAATGCAATCCAACCTCAATTGATCCTAC
The DNA here is from genome assembly GCA_964017155.1 of Oasisia sp. SBJ-2009. Taxonomy (NCBI): domain Eukaryota; kingdom Metazoa; phylum Annelida; class Polychaeta; order Sabellida; family Siboglinidae; genus Oasisia; species Oasisia sp. SBJ-2009. Next base: position 37,566,069 of record OZ024860.1, read on the forward strand.
ATATGAAACTTCATTACGAGAGGCTCGGGTAGAGTAGTGGTTTTAATACGCGCGGACGCAGCAGGCCGTATATATTTGGTATAAATATCAATGGAGAGAGTCTGACATTGTTAAAATCTTATCGGTATTATACGCCACGCACATTGAATTGCATCGTGCACAAAAAGTACCCGAATGTCGAACAGGCTGTTGTACCATAATACAACTGTAGTCCTATGTGTGTACCTTGTTGCGAAATAGGCTAGCGCAAGTAAACGTTGAAAGGAAGTAGAACAAAGGGAAGAAAGCACCCCCCCCCCCCCAGTTTGCCTAGATCGATGGCGTCGCAATCTTGAAATCTGACGTCGCCAGAAACGAAAATGGCGCATCTGCCGTATTGTCGTTACGTCACATTATTGTTGTGGCGCGTCTTCCGGTTTGCCGCCATTACTGTGCCGCGCAGGCGAATGCTGGCGAGAGATGCCAGTTTCTTTAGTGTAATCTCGACCGCATCGCTGTGGGATTTGCGCCTTTGACGCCAGTGGGGTGAAGGAATGTGGGCACATGTAAGTATTGAGCCTGCTGGTTCCAATGTTGTTAGACACTGTGCACATTGTTATGCTCTTGTATCGTTTTTCTCATGTGTCTGCGCCCGGTGAAGATAAAGCGACACATGGCCGACGACTTCTGGCAGCATTACTGGCCGACTAGACCCGATGATATGAAAGTTATTCTATGTATGTAACGTGTTGAGGTAGATGATAATGTAGGCCGATCACAGGGAGAAACAAATCAACGATAGCTTGACATCGATATATGTATCACAGCAAGTACGAGTGAACATTAGTTTCAGTGTTGCAGTTCTCAAAATCGAAACGGTTTACTAAGACGATGATTGATCGAACAATTTGTCACGCTGCGTGATGTATATCAAAAGAAGTAATATCACAGTATGATGCAAGATAATGCACATGAATCGAAACTTGAATAAGAGGCCGAGATCGCACCGCGGAACGTATCGTAACATTGATATGCATAAGCACCATTCGCGCCGCGAATGCCACACACATACTCGCATACACACATACACCCAATCAATACAGTTCAGTAGGTGATTATTTGACCGTCATGACACCCAACACAACGAATTAATCTCGACTGGAGACGGCATACTTAGGAATCAGCATGCAAAGGCAACCTACACAAGGGCATAATTCTTTGCAATAGTGTAACTCACGGGTACACATTTGATATGTCTTCCTTCTAAGACAAATGTAGACACCATTCGATGTTTTGAGACCAATATTTATTGCAGGCACACATTTCTCGGCACGCAAATTTGTATCTAGTTAGTGACGGAGATCGGCTGCTTAGTTAGATAAATTGCCATGGAAACAATAGCATACGCTACAGTGACCAATGCCAACAGGGCAGGTCCTTGGTCATGTCATGAGTGCTATGCCGACAACAAGGTAACGCCAAAAGCTAGACATACAAGTGATGGCGAAGAGCCTTACGAGAAAACAAAAGTTGTTCCAACCTACCCAGACAAATACGCAATTATATACTAGACTTGCGTGGGGTGCACCACTACTGTCGCGTCGCATTCTCAGAGGGGCTGTGTCGCTCACACTTCCGACTCAAATAGGAAGACCTGAAACCAAAGAGCAGACATTTCGCAAGTACATTATGAATACCATACCACAAGGCAACTAACAGACAATGATCGCATCATATAATCATTGATGTTGAGCTAGCTACTCACATTATACATCCTACAAAGAGTACTACATTACAGAGTAAATATATATGGGAACGAACGTCTTTCATCGCATGGAATGGCATATAATGCTTCAGATACGTCTTTGCGAAGCCTGCAAGTACCCATCGTAGCGTCGCCTTTAACATGTTTTAGAGTTCCAGATCGCACAGAGTAGATTACCAATACAATGTAAGGATTGTATGTCGTTGAGTGTGTAGCTCAGCAATACGAATGTCAAATTAGATACTGCCCAAACATCTATTTGCCTTGGCATAAGTGGAAAGCTGCTTGAGACATTGAGACAACTCATCGAAACGTGGTATGCAGCATATACAGTGTTACTGTGAATGAGAACAAGTCTATGAGTATTCTGTTCCATTTCCGACAAGAATTAGGCTCTTGTGTAGAATGCAAACCAACATCAATTGATCCTACATTTCAAACTTCATTACGAGAGGCGCGGGTAGAGTAGTGGTTTTAATACGCGCGGACGCAGCAGGCCGTATATATTTGGTGTAAATATCAATGGAGAGAGTCTCACATTGTTAAATCTAATCGGTATTATACGCCAGGCACATTGAATTGCATCGTGCACAAAAAGCACACGAATGTCGCAAAGGCTGTTGTACCATAATACAACTGTAGTCTGTGTACCTTATTACGAAATAAGCTAGCGCAAGTAAAACCCTCACAGAAAAATAGAAAAAGGGAAGACAGCGCCCTCCCCCAGTTTGCCTAGATTGATGGCGTCACCATCTTGAAATCTGACGTCGCCAGAAACGAAAATGGCGCGTCTGCCGTATTGTCGTGACATCACAGTATTGCTGTGGCGCGTCTTCCGGTTTGCCGCCATTACCACACCTCGCCGAATGCTGGCGAGATATGCTAGTTTAATTAGTGTAATTTCGATCGCATCGCTGTGGGATTTGCGCCTTTGACAGCAGTGAGGTGAAGGAATGTGGGCATATGTGAGAATTAAGCCTGCTGGTTACAATGTTGTAAGACACCGTGCACATTGTAACGCTCTTTTATTGTTTTTCTCAGGTGTCTGCGCCTCGCGAAGATACTGCGACACCTGGCCGACGACCTCTGGCAGCATTACTGACCGACCAGGCCCGATGATGTGAAGACTGGCGATGCGGAACAGTCATTCGACAGTGGGTGAAGCCTAGTTTTTATCAAGTTATTTTATTTATATAATGCGTTCAGGTAGATGATAATAAAGCCCGACCACTGGGAGAATCAAACCAAGGATAGCATGACATCGATATAAGTGTCACAGCTAGTGCGATTGAAGATCAATATTAATGTTACAGTTCTCACAATCGAAACGTTTTACTAAGGCGATTGATCGAGCTACTTGTTCACGCTATATGATGTATTTCAAAATAAGTACTTACTTACTTACTTAAGCCTTTTCGCTCTCTCGGAGCTTAGGCCATCGACTAAGGAACGCCACTGTTTTCTGTCTGTGGCCATCTTCTCCATTTCTTTTCGGGTGTACCCCATCTCTTTTGTATCTTTTTCTGTGTCTCTCTGTCAGGCTTTTCGAGGCCTACCTCTTCTCCTCTTCCCTGCGGGGTTCCATGTGATGACTTGACGGGCGATTATTTCTGGTGGTTTCCTTAGTGTATGTCCTATCCACCTCCATTTTCTCTTCTTTGTTTCATTTTCTATGGGTAGCTGCTTGGTTGTTTTCCAGAGTGTGGTGTTGGGTACCTTGTCTGTCCACTTCAGGTGTAGTATTCTGCACAGGCATTTGTTGATGAAGGTCTGTATTATCTTTAGTGTCTTCTGTGTGGTTCGCCATGTCTCCGATCCATAGAGTAGAACTGCCTTGACATTTGAGTTGAATATTTTCAGCTTGGTGTTAATTTTGATGTGTTTTGCTCTCCAAATTTTCCTCAACATGATGAATGCCACTCTTGCTTTCTGTATTCTTGCTTTGACATCTTCTTCTGTGCCTCCATTTTTGCTGATTGTGCTGCCCAGGTATGTGAATGAGTCTGTCTCTTCCAGTGGCTCTCCGTTCAATGTGATGGGTTTGTTGTTCTTTGTGATGGCTTTCATAATCTTTGTCTTGCTTCTGTTGATGTTGAGTCCTAGCTGTATTGACACTGTGTTTAGCTGCTCTGTTTTGTCCTGCATCTGTTTGTGGCTGTGTGAGAGGAGAGCGAGGTCATCTGCAAAGTCCAGGTCCTCCAACTGGCTCCAAGGTGTCCACTGGATCCCATTTCTTCTATTTTTTGTAGTCGTTTTCATGATCCAGTTTATGGCGAGCAGGAATAGGAAGGGTGACAGAAGACATCCTTGCCTCACTCCTGTCTTCACCATGAAGGAGTATGTTAGTTGTCCTGCATGAACGACCCTGCATACCATATCTTCGTAACTATTTCTTATCAGAGATATAAATTTCTCCGGTATCCCGTAGTGCTGTAGAAGCTTCCACAGGGTATCTCTGTCGAGGCTGTCAAATGCCTTCTCGTAATCTACAAAGTTTATGTACAGGGATGAGTCCCACTCCATGGATTGTTCAACAATGATTTGCAGTGTCGCTATTTGGTCGGTGCATGACCTGTCTTTACGGAAGCCAGCTTGGTGGTCTCTGAGCTTGGCATCTACCCCTGTCTTAAGTCTGTCCAAGATTACTCTGTTGAGGACCTTTCCGGGTACTGATAGGAGCATTATCCCTCTGTAGTTCTTATATTCTTGCATATCGCCTTCTCTTTGGGAGCTTCACGAGGTACCCTTCTTTCCATTCCGTTGGTATTTCTTCTTGTTCCCATATCTTCCCGAATAGGTCATGCAGTATCTCTATGTCAGCCTTGATTGCCTCTGCAGGAATTTTGTCTGGGCCGGAAGCTTTTCCTCTCTTCATGTGATGGATGGCTTTCTCAATCTCTGCCTTACTTGGTCTTTCGCAGTTTATCTGGAGTACTTCTTCAGCTGGTGCGATGACTGGAGGGTTCTGAGGTGGTGGCCAGTTTAGCAGTTCTTCAAAATGTTCCCTCCATCTCTTCATCTGGTCTTCATCACTGGTAAGTACATTGCCATTCTTATCTTTGATGGGTCTGTCTGTGTGCTTGTACTTTCCTGATAATGTTCTTGTTATATCATACAGTTGTTTCATGTTTCCGTGGGCTGATGCATCCTCTGCTTCCTTGGCTAGGTCTTCAATGAAGTTTGCCTTGTCTGTTTTTACGCTGTTCTTGACTGCTCTGTTTGCCTCTGTATACTCTTCCTGTGCTGCTGCTTTTGCTGCTCTCGTTCGGCTGTTGTTAACTGCACCTTTCTTTTCCTTCCTCGCATGCACTTTGTTGACCGTGCCTGCAGAAATCCAGTCTTTTTGTTGGTATTTCTTCTTTCCCAGAACTTCGCTGCATGTGGTGGTCCACATCTCCTTGCTCTGTTGCCATTGTGTGTCTATGTCCATGTTTCCTTCGTCAAGGATATCTTGTAGGGCTTCGTATTTGTTTCTGACTGTAAGTCGAAAGGTCTCTGTTGTCACCCTGTCCTTTAGGAAGTCCACATTGTACTGCATTCTGGTGTTCCTCTTGACTTCTCTCTTCTTTAGCTTCATCTTCATTCTGGCCAGCACTAGATGGTGGTCTGAGGCTGCATCTGCCCCTCTCTGCACTCTCACATCCTGCATTGATCTTCTGAATTTCCGTCCTATGCAGATATGGTCTATTTGATTTTCTGTTCTGTGGTCCGGTGATACCCAGGTTGCCTTGTAAATCCTGCGATGCGGGAATACGCTGCCTCCAATGATCATATTGTTAAATGCACAAAAGTCAGCCAACATCTCGCCATTTTCATTCATTCTGCCAAGTTCCTGTCTGCCCATGACTTCTTCATACCCGCTGTTGTCTGATCCGATTTTATCGTTCAAGTCTCCCATAAGTATTGTCATGTCATTCTCCTTCAGTTTGTCACACAACGTCTGCAGTTTGTTGTAAAAGTATTCTTTTGTTTCTTCGTCCTTGTCGTCTGTGGGTGCGTAGCACTGAATGATGTTGAGCTTGATGTTTTCTTTCTTTGTTTTGAACGAGGCATAGATGATCCTTGGTCCCGCTGCTTCCCAGTTAATGAGAGCATTATGTGCCTCATGCGACAACATGAGTGCCACGCCTTCTGTATGATGTGCATATTCCTCTTCATGCCCTGAGTAGAGAATAATTTCTCCCGTATTCAGTCTGACTTGCCCTGACTGTGTCCACCTTGTTTCACATAGCCCTAGTACTGTGATGTTGTAGGCCCGTCGTTCCCTTGGTATCTGTGCTGCTTTGTTTGCTTCGAACATGGTTCACACGTTCCATGTTCCGATTTTTGAGATTTTCTTGGAAGATAAGAAGGGTATCGGCGATGTAGCTTCCTTGCGGCTTTCACTGCATGGCGTCATACTCTCCCCAGGAGGCCCTCCCTCTCCCAAGTTCAGTAGAGTTCCTTTAGTCGATGTTTTCGTAACAATCTGTTTTCTTTACGGGAAAGGGTTGTTAGCCCTTTGCCCAACCCTCCTCTTTTCTCAGGCGGGCTTGGGACCGTCCATGGCAGAGTTTTCAAAATAAGTACTGTCAAAATATGATGCAAAATATCGCAGATGAAACAAACCACCGCTGAAAGTATACTAACATTGATATGTATGAGCACCATTCGCGCGGCGAATGCCAATCACATTCTCGCATGCACACATACACCCACTTAAAACAGTTGAATATGTAATACTGTGCCCGTCATGACTGCAAACACAACGCACTAATCTCGACTGGACACAGCATACTTAGAAATTAGCATGTAAAGGCAACCTACAAAAATGCCTTATTATTTGAAATAGTGTAACTCACGGGTACGTATTTGACATGTCTTCCTTCTAAGACAAATGTATGGCGTTTATGCAAAGGTACTTCAAAACTTGCATATGATTCATTTCAAAATTGCGTGTAAACGCACGGTCGTAAGTGTCGCAACTTTGCTTCTAGCTGTCTCCGTCGGGTTTGTTAGCGAAGTTGTTTTGCTTCATTTTATAGTTGGCACTTTTTAAACAAAGATTGGTATATACGTGTTAACGAACCGTTGGAAGGTTACAGTTCACATTGCCATTTCTTTGCCACCGAAGTTATTGTCGTGATTGTGTCGTTCTGGCAATTGTCAATCAGGAGAATAGAAGCAATGTCGCACCCTGCTTGTTTATGTACGGGAACCCGTTATCATTCATAACACGCCATGTTGGTTCTGACAATACCACACCATATCGTCATATGACTAAAATAGGGCGAATCTTCCTAAGAAACGTTTTTTGCAGAATGTAGTTATATCTCTCTACGTGCGTCTAGTTATTTTCGAGCTGATACATACAATCATCTCTAAGCTGTTCCGGTTCTTAACACTGAGATTGAAATAACAGCAGGCGTCTACAAGCAATGTCACACCCCTATTTATTTGCGTATTAATGGGGCAGATAAGTGAAAAATTGTTCACTCTGTGATACAAGCACCAATTTTGTCACATGTTTCCCTCTTGGATTACTTATTTAAGAAAAACCCGTTGTCAAAATAATTTCAAAATGACCGCTATTTTTTTAATGGCGGTCGTCCTCGGCATAAAATTGTTTAACCAGCAGTTATGATCATGAGGACCGATTCGAATGGTATTTGAATCAAACCATATATTTTATAATATGTAACTGATAAATGCTTCAGAACCTTGCTTCAATTATTTAATGTACAATAAAAAAAAATTATATAAAAAAGCGATCTCCACTCTTCAACACAATTGATTGGCTTACACTGTCAAATGTAATGACATTCAGTACATAATTTGCCTGTAAGCCATAAATCGTAAATGCCCACCACCGCAAATTATGAATTAGACATGTCCACGTACGCACACTAATCTTATGCAGTGCAATGCACTAAACTGGTAGCACTTGCATCTGCCGCGAGATTCTACCTTGCGTCCACACTTGATGAGTTGTTGGCAACTCTCAGCAATTGGTGTGAGCGTCGTCCAGAAGACCTTCCACGGGTCAATCTGCCTTGTCCATCCCTATGCAGTCGGACTGTGGGTTTATGGCTTGCTCACTGTCGACTGACTCCAAATGCAGTCTGCCCGATAGGCTGCGCGCGTAGCATGCTGAAGAAGAGCTGCTTCGTTTGGGGGAATGGCTTTGTAGGGCTATTGTTTCCGAGCAAACATGTCAAGTCATGCAGCATTAACACCTTCAACTGCGCAGGACCTGTCGTACATCGCTACCACGAACTTCTCAAGGATCTTCAAGTCCTGGTGTCCCACTGCTGATTGGAATTCGTTTAATACGTGAGAAGCCTCAGGACACATATCCCATGTATGTCATGCAGACTTTTCGCATTGCCACGAGAGGCAGACACTACATCACAATCAGTGAAGGTACTGAAGAAGAGAAACCCTTTAGTGTTCTCCGGACCTATTGAAGAGTTGATGTCGTGCACAGGAATCCACCTGAAGGTATGACGTTGGCCAAAGGTAATCCACAACTGTTGCAGGCCAATCTTCTAAAGGGATGACACAACACTGAGAGATTTGACCAGAACATCTGTGTTATTTTCTTTGATCATGACAACTCTGCTACCCTCTTCTGCTGTGTTCTTGGCATGCAGAAACAGCCGTGTGTCCGCTTCCTCGTGGTTGTGTGTCCGCTTCCTCGTGGTTGTGTGTCCGCTTCCTCGTGGTTGTGTGTCCGCTTCCTCTTGGTTGTGTGTCCGCTTCCTCGTGGTTGTGTGTCCGCTTCCTCGTGGTTGTGTGTCCGCTTCCTCGTGGTTGCAGGAGGGCCACTTCATCCAGGTTGTTTGTTCGGTTGCAGAAAACACCATCTTCCTTGATGGCGATGACCACGTTGGGTGTGTGCATGTCTGCACAATTGTCTGCTAGGACGTTGAACAGCTCTGATTTGTTATCACTGTGTCGCAGGAAACCTCGTCCATTTGCCGGTAATTTGCCTTTTCTTGTCACTTTCCGTCTTTCCCCTGTCCTCGACTTGATCTCGTTTCTGCCTTCAGACTTGAGGCCTGGTAGACATAGTAAAAACTAAATCAGTTCTCTGGTACTTTGCAGAATAGAACTGTAGAGTGGGAAGGATCTCCATTGCTGTATATTCCTCAAACGTCTTTGCATTATATGGTGTCAGCTATAGTGTCAGAGTGTTAATTATAGCCGAACAATCGATGATGATGGCAGAAGGAGACTGACACACCCGTCACAGATATTGACGATATGTGGTCAAGCATGTGTTTCCTCAAGATCTTGGCTGCTTTGGCAAGGATGGCGGCTGCCAAGTAGCCGGAGACCTGTGACAGGGCTGAGCCAACATATATGTCAAAGGCAAGAAAGAAATATCTGCCCTTTTGTGGGATTCCACCTCAGGGACTTCACCTTTGATTCTTCCTCCCCTAACTGCTCTAGCCGCTGCTTGTACAGGTTGGCCATATCTGCAAGTCGATAGATAACAGGAGCTTCACTTTTGGTTTGGGTCTCGATTCTGTATGTGACAAACTAAAAAACGCTAAAGTGTAAACTTCCGTTTCCTGTGAGCTGAATCTATAGGTGGCACTCCTGTTCAATCTTGTTAAATAAAACACATTATATAACGTGTGCGTACTCATCGAACATACACTCAGGTGAATATTCTCTCTGAGTAACCTGAAGCGATACTATTAGTCGCTTATATGTTGCCTTGGCGCTTGTTTTCAATTATCATCCACTATATGTTTCATTTGTGCCAGAAGCAGTTATCATATCCTGTGATTTTATTAATAATGATCATATATTTTGCTGCGCGAGTAATAGCGCCGTGCCGTGCCGTGCCGTGCCGTGCCGTGCCGTGCCGTGCCGTGCCGTGCCGTGCCGTGCCGTGCCGTGCCGTGCCGTGCCGTGCCGTGCCGTGCCGTGCCGTGCCGTGCCGTGCCGTGCCGTGCCGTGCCGTGCCGTGCCGTGCCGTGCCGTGCCGTGCCGTGCCGTGCCGTGCCGTGCCGTGCCGTGCCGTGCCGTGCCGTGCCGTGCCGTGCCGTGCCGTGCCGTGCCGTGCCGTGCCGTGCCGTGCCGTGCCGTGCCGTGCCGTGCCGTGCCGTGCCGTGCCGTGCCGTGCCGTGCCGTGCCGTGCCGTGCCGTGCCGTGCCGTGCCGTGCCGAGCCGAGCCGAGCCGAGCCGAGCCGAGCCGAGCCGAGCCGAGCCGAGCCGAGCCGAGCCGAGCCGAGCCGAGCCGAGCCGAGCCGAGCCGAGCCGAGCCGAGCCGAGCCGAGCCGAGCCGAGCCGAGCCGAGCCGAGCCGAGCCGAGCCGAGCCGAGCCGAGCCGAGCCGAGCCGAGCCGAGCCGAGCCGAGCCGAGCCGAGCCGAGCCGAGCCGAGCCGAGCCGAGCCGAGCCGAGCCGAGCCGAGCCGAGCCGAGCCGAGCCGAGCCGAGCCGAGCCGAGCCGAGCCGAGCCGAGCCGAGCCGAGCCGAGCCGAGCCGAGCCGAGCCGAGCCGTGCCGAGCCGAGCCGAGCCGAGCCGTGCCGTTTCGCGTACTTAGTCACTTTTATTCACACACGCTGGTAAACATTTATCTACTCGACATTTTCTATTCATTGTTATCACATCAAACCTGTCATTTACGACCATTACCCGTTGTCAAACTAACTGAGAGTATAACAAATGGGGCAGCAGTCTACACTTAAATTTATTATAAACGTGAAATCTGCGGAATTAAGTGGCTGATAATGTATCACGACGTCTGTTTTTCTGTGCAACAGAACTAACTTCTGACGGAACCGCTGCAGTGGCCCGGGTTCTCTTAGGCCAGAGATCGAAGCCAAAGGTCACTGCGTCATAGTAAGGCTACTACTACTATTACTGCTGCTGCTGCTGCTGCTGCTGCTATTACAACTACTATTACTACTATTACTAAAGCTGCTACTACTACTACTACTACTACGCACATATACGCATACGTACATACATACACACATACATACATGCATACATACATACATACATACATACATACATACATACATACATACATACATACATACATACATACATACATACATACATACTAACATACTAACATACATACATACATACATACATACATACATACATACATACATACATACATACATACATACATACATACATACATACATACATACATACATACATACATACATACATACATACATACATACATACATACATACATACATACATACATACGACATATACACCTAAACAGATGCACGGATACACCCTTACACACATATGCGCATATATGCATACCCTCATACGTACATACATACATACATACATACATACATACATACATACATACATACATACATACATACATACATACATACATACATACATACATACATATAAACATACATTCATACACACCTACATACACACATGCATACACACATACATATACACATACACACACATATACACATACATACACACATATATAAACATACATATTAATACATACATACATACATACATACATACATACATACATACATACAAACATACATATATGCATGCATGCATGCATGCATGCATGCATGCATGCATGCGTGCATGCATAAATGTGTATCTGTGTTTTGAAGCGTCCACGACAACGAGTATATTTGAATGCATGAAGTAATCATCCCGTGCTCTCTCTCTCTCTCTCTCTCTCTCTCTCTCTCTCTCTCTTTCTTACATTACTCTCTCATCCAGTACCCACACCGAGAGATGTACGGTTATCACACCTCCTGTCGTGCTGCAGTAATAAATTCAACTTCTTGACACAGTAAAGTCAACGAAGTCATTGATATGTGTGCGTCATAGCTTAGTTGATGTACTGTAACATGTCATGTAGTTCACCTTTTACCCTACGACTCACACACTAGGATTGTAATAATAATGAACCATACACGCAGAAAGAATGGGAGAGGAACGGTTCTCACGCAACAGTTTATGCGGTTCCCGTCAGAGTCACATTAGTTCTAACGTTTATTGCTTGTTGCTTTAAAGTCAATGCAACAGTGATATGTGATTGCGTCATATATTTGAATGATTTATTTCAAAATGTAATGCTGCTTACTGTATATCTCAGGACATTCATTACGATTGCATGAGCTAAACGCATATTGTTAAACACATGCACGATTCCTCTAAATCCATAAACCCATAAACCCTTTCTTCTAACTTCCATCTGCATCGCTGTCTTCTGTTCTTGCAGCCACTAATAATTATAAGCGTATAACAACACACGGCTTTAAGGTGTCATACATGCTGTTGTGTTAACGAATGGGTGTCATTGCATTTGAAAGTAATTTTACTCGAATGCTAATGCATAATACTGAGATCTCATTCAAATGTGAGTGCTTGATTTCTTTCGTGATCGTACTCAAATGGGAATGTTTGTTGTTTGCGTCCAAATGCGAATATTTGTTTATGCTGTGTATCGTTGATCTGCAGACCTATACAATAAATGTATATATACCTTTTCGCATGAAATATAAACATTTTATTGCGATATATATTTTAAACGGAATCAAAACGTAAATATTACTTGCTATGCACATTAAAGAGTTAATAAATATAGTGCATGCACACATACATACATACATACATTCATACATACATATACACAACAAAATATGCACACATACACACTTATGCACATGCACACATGCACACATGCACACATGCACACATGCACACATGCACACATACGCACATATACGCATACAAACACGCATACATGCATACATACATACATACATATATACATTCATACATACATACATACATACATACATACATACATACATACATACATACATACATACATACATACATACATACATAAATACATACATACATATACACACATACATACATACATACATACGACATATACCCATAAACAGATGCACGCATACATACATACACACATATTCACGTGGACACATCTAAACATTTACGCATACATGCATACAAACACGCATACATGCACACATACATACATATATACATTCATACATACATACATACATACATACATACATACATACATACATACATACATACATAGATACATACATACATACATACATACATACATACATACATACATACATACATACAAACATACATACACACACACCAACATACACATATGCATACACACATACATATATACAATATATACATACACACATTCACACACATATACACATACATACACACATATATAAACATACATATCAATACATACATACATACATACATACATACATACACACATACATACATACATACATACATACATACATACATACATACATACATACATACATATATATATATATATATATATATATACATACATACGTACATGCATACATACATACATACATACATACATACATACATACATACATACATACATACACACCTAAACGCATACACGCATATATGCATACATGTGTATCTGCATTTTGAAGCGTCCACCACAATGAATATATTTGAATGCAAGAAGTAATCTTCCATTACTCTCTCATCCAGTACCCACAGCGAGCGATTTACGGTTATCACATCTCCTGTCGTGCTGCAGTAATAAATTCAACTTCTTGTCACAGTAAAGTCAACGAAGTCATTGATATGTGTGCGTCATAGCTAAGTTGATGTACTGTAACATGTCATGTAGTTCACCTTTTACCCTACGACTCGCACACTAGGACTTAATAATAATGAACCATAAACGCAGAAAGAATGGGAGATGAACGGTTCTCACGCAACAGTTTATGCGGTTCCTTTCAGAGTCACATTAGTTCTAACGTTTATTGCTTGTTGCTGTAAAGTCAATGCAACAGTGCTATGTGATTGCGTCATATATTTGAATGATATATTTCAACATGTCATGTTGGTTACTGTATATCTCAGGACAACCATTACGATTGCGTGAGCTAACCGCATATTGTTAAACACATGCACGGTTCCTCTAAACCCATTCTTCTAACTTCCATCTGCATCGTTGACTTTTGTCTTGAAATAAATAAGAATTATAAGCGCATAACAACATACGGCGTAAGGTTTCGTAAATGCTGGTGTGTTAACGAATGGGTGCCATTTATATGAAAGTAATTTTACTCGAATGCTAAAGCATAATACTGTGATCATATTCAAATGCGAATGCTTGATTTATTTCGTGATCGCATTCAAATGGCAATGTTTGAGTTTTGCGTCCAAATGCGAATGTTTCTCTGTGTTGTGTATTGTTGAGCTGCAGACCTACACAATAAATGTATATACATTGTTGAATGAATTATAAACATCTTATTGCGATATATATTTTAAAGGGAACCAAAGGGGAACTGTTACCTGCTATGCACGTTAAAGAGTTAATAAATATAGAAAATGTATTACATGTTCCCGTCTGACATGAACAGATGGCTTCGTCTGGGAAACAACCATTTGTTCAGAAATAGCTGCATTTCGGTTGCAATGATAACAGCCAACATGTTCATGATAAACTAAATGTGCTGGTAAACATGGCAAAGAATACCCGCCGGAAGCCGTAATGCAAAGGCGAGTAACACGCCAAGACGACATTGACAAGTGCAAAGTTTATTGTTTTGGTGAACAGCAAAACTCTCTGGTGAAATGTGTGCATGTATGCTGTCAGGAAACAAGGCTGTTCGCGTGCCCACAGAGTATGTCGGTGAAAGTAATCATTATTGTTTCTAGAACACTAGTGTCGGACATGCTTAGGTGTTTTAGACACAACTTGAAACGCATAGATGTCGTAGCATTCCGATTTCTCTCAGCATGCCAGGCTCGGTTAAACATTACCTTAAGATACGTTAGGATGGTTCTGATCGTAGGAGCCTGTATTCCTTTGTGAACAGCTCTTCGTTTTCATAATCTATTATTATGAGATCGCGTGTTCCGGTTATGTTGTTACTTATTCTTAAGGTGCTTCAAAGCCATACACAATATCCTGGGTATACCAAATGTATCTAGTCGGGTTTTAAATTATTCTTGGGATTTTGCTGTTACCACTGTATCAGGGAGTCTATTCCATGGCTCGGTACTCTGATTGGAAATACTCTTTTTTTTCTCAGAGGTTTAGTCTGGCTCTTTGTGTGAATAATTGTATAGAGTGTCCCCTGTGTCCTGTTCTTTGTGATATTTCATTGTTTCTCGACATATTTGGTACAGACTAGTGGTCATAAATGTTGTATATTATTTTGTAGACTTCTATAATACGTGAACTTGTATAGATCAAATAATAAAATCGTTGTTTAGAGGTCGACGGTTTTAGAGCAGTGTATTATGTTTCATTCCACAAATGTCCGTTCTCAGCTGAGGCTTGGCGACAGTGTAAGTGAAATATGTGTGTTAACAACGCGATGCTCTTTGTAACTGTCATCGTGCATGAAACGCAATAAAACAATTTCAAACTTACAAGAATCCAGTTGTGCACATCAATTTACCTTGATGGGATAATAACGTGCTATGGTATAATATTGCATTGAATAATGGTTTAAATAGTGGTCGCCACCTTTCATGTCATTACAGAGACTATTACTCCTGTTTGTGATTTTCTCTACGATAACACTAGCAAGGCGTCATTTTAGTTGGGACGCTCGTTCAGAACAGACCAGTCACGAATATCTACAATACAGGTACGTGGACGCCTTTAAATATATATATATATATATATATATATATATATATATATATATATATATATATATATATATATATATATATATATATATATATATATATATCTATATATATTGCGGGTAGGTTTCTTAATTGATAGAAATCTTTGTAATGCCAAAGGTTCCTTACGTATCTCACGAAGATAATTTATGCATAATTATATGCCTGGTTTATTACATATTTGTGGCATAATGAGTTATATGAGGTGTCCTAAAGTGTTCCAAGTTACCCCTGTACGGCAGCACCTCTTTTCCTTTAAAATGACGTAACTTTATGGCGTGTCGACGGATTCACGTGATATTATACATGACATGCTCAAATAAATGATAGAGAAAAATAAACCAAAACAGAAGCTGAACAAAGTTGTATTTGCCGGTTTTCGCACATTTGTTTGGTAGATCTTCCAAGATGACGACACTTCGTACTTTGCTGGTGGTATGGCTGATTGCTGCCTTGGTATTCGAGGTAAGACGACACGCTATAGTGTGTATAGTATGTCTTTGTTGGGATCACGTGTTAAACTCTTTTTCTATATTCCATAACATATAAATATATTGCTGCCATTTCGGAGCTTGGTCAGTTTATTATATTCCTCTTTGGCACCCTTCATTCAAGTTTTGCTAACCGAATGTATGCGGACGGATATATGCTATGTGATATATACATTGTTCAAAGATAAAACGTGCTAACATTAAAATGGATAGATCTACCAAAAGTTGAAACGTACGGCAATTTGATCAGCCCGAGAGACTGGTTTCCGAGCTATCCGCTAATTTACATAGTTTACTTCATTTGATGCATACAATCGGTTAATATTACATTTACTCATGCAACAGCACCAAGGACAATTCGAACAATGACACAAAACAACTTCGTTCTTCTGATTCAGGTAAGCGATGCTAAAGATAAAACGAAAATAATAGTCAAGAGCAATGGGCACAGAACCAAGGTCAAGATAATACACAAATCTCGACGTGAAGTGACAGGGAAGTTCCTGGGCCTACTACTCCCAGTCGACGCCCTCAATCCGGCTGACGTACACGTGTGGTAAGAAGGAGTATCAACTTGCCACTGCTACTGTTGTCATATACCTACCTCTCACGAATGAGAGGGAAATATAAAAATGTGCGATACTCAGGGTTAATTCACCAACATAAACTGTACCGTAGCTTTGTTGGCATTATGAAGAGCCAGATTCACTCTCAGATATGGTCGTACAACAGTGTCGCGTGCCTGATGTTTGAACATACGCCGGATTAGCTCCCAATTTCACATCTCTAGACAAGACCTGACGAAGGCAGTACGTGTGAAGGTCAACGATTAATTGTTTCACCGATATGTGGGTGTAAGCATACTATAGGCGCTATGATAGGCAATCGGATGCATACTTTGAATTATTTTCAGTCGTCAGATTGCGTCCGACGTGAAGTAAAAATGTGCATATTGCCATAAAATATCATGTGACTAGACACTCTTGTACGAAACGGTCGTACAATATACAAGGGTCCTTAATGTACATTTACGATTATATGCCAAATACGCATATCTGTACTACATGACCAGTTTAACTTAACGAAATCTTAACGAAAGATTGATCCAATGTGCGATGTATATGATTCCATATAACATCCTTTGTCGTGCTCATAATTTCACCACTTCCGCTTTATGATTTGCCTCGACGTCTGATTCTTCAATCCTACACGTCCATGTAGTATGCCGGAGTTAACACGATTAGGCCCTGCACCTAATTCCAGTTACTCAATGTTCTTGGTTGATCTTATCTAAAACCCGCAGGTATTACGAACGCTGTGTGATACGTGATCCACACAGTATTGCATGTGCTGAATACTGCCTTTAAACTGATGAACTGATTTCCGAACGAGAGAGCGCTTGTGACGGAACCAGTTATATATGTTTGCGTCCCTAGTCGATCTAACCGGTCAGTAGTGTAGTGTAACTAAACCAATCATCTGCTGTTCGATTACTAAGTCATGCTTCATACAAATATCATTGTATTAATTTGTTGTTGACAACATATTAAATATATAACATCATGTAAGGGCTGCTTTACAACTTGTATTAATAATGTATTTATTTTTGTTTGGATACTCGCTACGAAAAAGTCGTGCAAACCTTTGCGCTGGTTTGATTTCAGATGTCGTCCACGCGTGGACTTGCAGCAAAGAGCACAACCGAGATTCGGATCAAACCAGTCACGAGTGTAGGAAGACGAACGAGGCAGATGTGATACATCGAAAATGTGGATGCGTGGCGTCAGCAGGTCATATGATGTAAATCGAATGACAAGGAAAATCCAAAGCAAACCCAGCTGAAAACACTTGTGAAATCGAAAAACGGACGGTTGTAATCAATTATGCTCGCAATAAACACAGCGTTGTACGAAAATACTCCGAAAGCTTTGTTTATGTGTGCAAAACCTTACGATAGATATATTTCTTATGTTGTCCACTGGCGGATTTACAGCAACAGTCACAGTCCAGATTCGGGTAAAATAAGTCATAGAACTGTTAGGAGAATCCAGAACAGACCCAATTGAAAACACTTGTAAGATCGCTCGCAACAAACAAACATTGGACGAAAATGAAAATTCTAAAAATATATTTTGTAACAATAACAAAATAAAGTTGTTCCGATGTATGAAAAGGAAGCATGTTACCCTTGCTGGTTTGTATGACATATTAGTAAACTCTCTATATTCTTTATTGACTGAATTATGTTTGAATTAATATAATGTATTTATTTATCCGCATATGTTGGCGCATGTTTAAAAACAATTTACCGGGTTTACATTTAATATAGTTAGCGAACATTTGTAATACATAATATGTCCGTATCCACACCTAGCAATTGATACGGGATGAGCTACGCTACTCTACTCCTGGCCGATCGTCTACGTAACGCTGGAGACAGCCTCTATTTGAAGACGGATGCACGACTAATGGGAATCCCAGTATTATAACACACTCATGTCCTAATCATTGCATGTAACACGAGCAGCGAGTGGCTGAAAACACCCAAACTAGTATATCACACCTCGTGCTGCGATTCCATTGACTAACGTAAACATCACATTTATGAAATATATGTGCCGGGGTAGATAAGAGATGATACATACATAATCAGCGCAGCGACCCCTGGCGCGCGATGATGGTCAGCTCTATTGAGAGCAGACACATAAACACACAGTCAAGCACTCGTGTTCGCACAGATACACATCTCATACACACAAGTAGGCACGGCCACAAGTATACATATGCATACGTAGTCTTGCTCCTGCACGTACACACGCGAGCACGCGCACATGCACACGCAAGCGCACGCGCACACGCTGACGCACAAGCACAAGCACAAGCACAAGCACAAGCACAAGCACAAGCACAAGCACAAGCACAAGCACAAGCACAAGCACAAGCACACGCACACGCACAATGCAGAAGAGCATTTTCCAATAATCGTAAACGTGGGTCGATGCAGTCTCACCGCTGACGAGACACTGGCGTATTCGACGAGTCATCACTGAGGGGGTATTCTGCGAGGAAAACTAATGGTGTCTTCCAACCACCAGAGGTAAGTTGTAAATACCAGTTCGTGAACGTGAAAGTTAAGGCGTTTCTCGTTTCTCCGGTTTACCACAGGTTAATGCGGGTGAGGGTGAGGGTGCGGGTGCGGGTGCGGGTGCGGGTGCGGGTGCGGGTGCGGGTGCGGGTGCGGGTGCGGGTGCGGGTGCGGGTGCGGGTGCGGGTGCGGGTGCGGGTGCGGGTGCGGGTGCGGGTGCGGGTGCGGGTGCGGGTGCGGGTGCGGGTGCGGGTGCGGGTGCGGGTGAGGGTGAGGGTGAGGGTGAGGGTGAGGGTGAGGGTGAGGGTGAGGGTGAGGGTGAGGGTGAGGGTGAGGGTGAGGGTGAGGGTGAGGGTGAGGGTGAGGGTGAGGGTGAGGGTGAGGGTGAGGGTGACGGTGACGGTGACGGTGACGGTGACGGTGACGGTGACGGTGACGGTGACGGTGACGGTGACGGTGACGGTGACGGTGACGGTGACGGTGACGGTGACGGTGACGGTGACGGTGACGGTGACGGTGACGGTGACGGTGACGGTGACGGTGACGGTGACGGTGACGGTGACGGTGACGGTGACGGTGACGGTGACGGTGACGGTGACGGTGACGGTGACGGTGACGGTGACGGTGACGGTGACGGTGACGGTGACGGTGACGGTGACGGTGACGGTGACGGTGACGGTGACGGTGACGGTGACGGTGACGGTGACGGTGACGGTGACGGTGACGGTGACGGTGACGGTGACGGTGACGGTGACGGTGACGGTGACGGTGACGGTGACGGTGACGGTGACGGTGACGGTGACGGTGACGGTGACGGTGACGGTGACGGTGACGGTGACGGTGACGGTGACGGTGACGGTGACGGTGACGGTGACGGTGACGGTGACGGTGACGGTGACGGTGACGGTGACGGTGACGGTGACGGTGACGGTGACGGTGACGGTGACGGTGACGGTGACGGTGACGGTGACGGTGACGGTGACGGTGACGGTGACGGTGACGGTGACGGTGACGGTGACGGTGACGGTGACGGTGACGGTGACGGTGACGGTGACGGTGACGGTGACGGTGACGGTGACGGTGACGGTGACGGTGACGGTGACGGTGACGGTGACGGTGACGGTGACGGTGACGGTGACGGTGACGGTGACGGTGACGGTGACGGTGACGGTGACGGTGACGGTGACGGTGACGGTGACGGTGACGGTGACGGTGACGGTGACGGTGACGGTGACGGTGACGGTGACGGTGACGGTGACGGTGACGGTGACGGTGACGGTGACGGTGACGGTGACGGTGACGGTGACGGTGACGGTGACGGTGACGGTGACGGTGACGGTGACGGTGACGGTGACGGTGACGGTGACGGTGACGGTGACGGTGACGGTGACGGTGACGGTGACGGTGACGGTGACGGTGACGGTGACGGTGACGGTGACGGTGACGGTGACGGTGACGGTGACGGTGACGGTGACGGTGACGGTGACGGTGACGGTGACGGTGACGGTGACGGTGACGGTGACGGTGACGGTGACGGTGACGGTGACGGTGACGGTGACGGTGACGGTGACGGTGACGGTGACGGTGACGGTGACGGTGACGGTGACGGTGACGGTGACGGTGACGGTGACGGTGACGGTGACGGTGACGGTGACGGTGACGGTGACGGTGACGGTGACGGTGACGGTGACGGTGACGGTGACGGTGACGGTGACGGTGACGGTGACGGTGACGGTGACGGTGACGGTGACGGTGACGGTGACGGTGACGGTGACGGTGACGGTGACGGTGACGGTGACATATATAGTTATAATGATTGAGAATCACATACATAATTTATAATCTGTAGTTTATAACTGTGCCACACATCCGGCCTCGGTAGCGCAGTAGGCAGCGCGTCAGTCTCATAATCACAAACACAAGAGCCATATGAAGGTCACGAGTTCCATCCTCACCCGGGACAAAGGATTTTGCTTAATGTTGTACGATTGAAATTGTTTTTTAATCTGCATACACCTGAATCTGAATGGGGTACGTCGTAAGGAGCCAATATTGGCTATTATATACGATGAGGAGTGGGGTGGGTGTGTGGTGATGCAGCTACTCATTTGCATCGTATGCCAACACTGGCTGTATTGGCACTTAACGTGTGTTCTCTTTGTGAAATATTCTAACGATATCCGATATCCCTGGAGGCTGATATATTGTCCACGACGCGGCGCTTTGACCAATCACCAAACAGCAAGAGAAGTTTCAGGTGCGTCGTATATTTTATTTTCCAAATCAG
>OZ024860.1:37592410-37654910 GCA_964017155.1 Oasisia sp. SBJ-2009
TTTTCAGCTGTAACATAACCGAATTATACAGATATTTGCTTATGACATGTCAGCTTAAACTAATCACATACATAAGTGATATATAGTCTGATAAGAAACTATATAAATCACTGGTAATTTGTATGTTCTAACCGAATTGTCAATATCTAAGATGCTCTTTAATGCACTAAAAGCAATGTGGATATGTTTTAGTAACAACATTATTACCACAATGGATGCGTTTACAGCGATCAAGTTGCGGCAGAGGGTGGCGCAACTGTCTATTCAACATTTGCCACGTGTCTATGGTGTCACTGGCCAACATTTTTTTCTGACAGTAACTAATCTACCAGCTGTATCTGATGTGTTCAATAGTGTATGTACACCAGCGAAATAATTTGTGGCATAATAAACGACGTGTGATGGTTATGGAAGTGTCTCTGTCTAATATAATGGGTTGCGCCCGAGTAAAGTGCGGCTTATTGCAAGGGGGGTAGGGTGATAATTTGTTTGACGCAAGAGATACGTTCTACTGTGTATCACGAATATGCTTCCATCATGTAACGTGTATATTCCTGAATGTATGTCCCACATTTCAGCGTTCTACATACAATTTAATTGAAATTACCATCGAAAGACGCTGCCTGGCCTTTCAATACTGCGACAATTTATGAGAAACTGGCCTGTGATTCTGAGCCCTCCTGGGGACGTATATATACGACGCACAGTTCATAATTGCATCATACAATTAAGCAAAGTTGGTGAGCATTATGATATAGAGAAATTCGTGAAATTTAGCACTTTGCGTGTCCGAAAAAATGCTGTTCAAAAATATGATTTTTGCATTTGTATGGTGAAATTTACAACATTTAAAAAAAAATTGTCAAAAAATAAAATCTTCAATATTCTCTATATGTTACTGTCAGATCGTTAAGAGACTGTGGTGGACTGTTTGTTGTGTACAGTGCCATTAGTTTCAGGCAAACGTCTGATCTATTATCGGTTTCTGAATAAACGTGTTTCAACCCACGCACGGTGCTATTTATCTGGGAGGGGTGCAACTTTTGAAGACGCATATTATAATTGTTATCGAGATGGTGTCAATTTCCCTAGACAGTTAATCTAGCTATATGTCATTCTTGATGTATGACTAATTTTTGTGAACTTTTGACGTTTTCGGCCAATCTATTTGACGTAAGACCACCAAAATGTGCACGTCCGCCATTACCCGACCGCAGAGTACCTTAAAAAAGCAGCATTATGCACGTTGTCTGGATTTCTGTGAGCACATATGTAGTGTGGAGTGATTATAAATGACGTTTTTGTGCAGCGTGACATCAGAGCTGTCAAATTACGACCGCTGTCATTCGGTGCATTTCTGCGTATTAATACATTTGTCATTTTGCTTGGTGATGTAATCAGGGGCAATCCGTGGGTGGCTCAAGCAGAAATGGAGGGGTGTAAGGTTTGAATGAACTTTGTGGGAGCCTGAGGTATTAAAAGTTCACGAATTTTCCACTGAACCTCTGTCTGTGGAGGGTAGACATGCTGTGAAATTGTCAATAAGAGAGCTGATCAAGATTAATAGGAAATGAAGGAAACGTTATAATGGTCGCCTATGGAAAATGCAAATGTGGTCTTAGGCCTAATTGAAAAACGGCCGTTTTGACATAAGAGGCACGAAAACGTAGTTTGAGCGATGCGTGAGGTTGTTGTTTTGCTTCATTTGAAGTTGCTATTGACTGTAATACAATGGAGTCATTATTTACTGATAATGCTCCATCTAGGAGAGTTATTAAAAGCAATTAGCAAGCTAGTTACCGCGTGATATGCAAGGAAAATACACTGATAATATTGGTTATGTGGAAGTTACACGCTGCATTTTACACACCATGCGTAATATCCTATATTGAAGACAGCATGAGTTTGTGCTTCAAATGTCCCTGTTCAAGAGCGTGAATAATTTGTTTCGTATTTTAAAAAATGCGCCACATTAACGACATATTTCCAGTACGATGAGTTTAGCTGCAATTACATTACTTATACTGTGTATGCGACATCTACAAATGCGTGTTTCTTAATAACAAATACTAAAATGAACATCCGATAGCTTCCTATTTGTTAATCCTAATTATGTGATGCTTGCTTGTGTCGTATTTAGAACACAAAATAAGCATCAACGGGCGAGCAAAGGACATTTGATTACACCCCCACCCCTTAAACGCAGCCTCTATTTTAGTCAATTGTTGGTCGCCGAATGAAGCGGATTGTCCACGCGCGTCTAGAAATGCACTATATTTCACCTGCTCATTTTAGCGACATATATACTCTAACTGAAACACCGAACACAATTGAGAATATATTTAAATATACCCCAGATGTGACTGAGAATAAGAAAGCAGCGCATTTTATCCAAGTATGCCCCGACTGCCGTAATCCGATTAGGTTCATTGATGCTCATACAAACTAAAATTGGGCACCTAACAGAAGTGTCAGTATGTTGAAATTGTCTACAAGAACTAACACACCATCCCTGTCGACAGTCTTGCACTTTTCAGCTGTAACATAACCGAATTATACAGATATTTGCTTATGACATGTCAGCTTAAACTAATCACATACATAAGTGATATATAGTCTGATAAGAAACTATATAAATCACTGGTAATTTGTATGTTCTAACCGAATTGTCAACATCTAAGATGCTCTTTAATGCACTAAAAGCAATGTGGATATGTTTTAGTAACAACATTATTACCACAATGGATGCGTTTACAGCGATCAAGTTGCGGCAGAGGGTGGCGCAACTGTCTATTCAACATTTGCCACGTGTCTATGGTGTCACTGGCCAACATTTTTTTCTGACAGTAACTAATCTACCAGCTGTATCTGATGTGTTCAATAGTGTATGTACACCAGCGAAATAATTTGTGGCATAATAAACGACGTGTGATGGTTATGGAAGTGTCTCTGTCTAATATAATGGGTTGCGCCCGAGTAAAGTGCGGCTTATTGCAAGGGGGGTAGGGTGATAATTTGTTTGACGCAAGAGATACGTTCTACTGTGTATCACGAATATGCTTCCATCATGTAACGTGTATATTCCTGAATGTATGTCCCACATTTCAGCGTTCTACATACAATTTAATTGAAATTACCATCGAAAGACGCTGCCTGGCCTTTCAATACTGCGACAATTTATGAGAAACTGGCCTGTGATTCTGAGCCCTCCTGGGGACGTATATATACGACGCACAGTTCATAATTGCATCATACAATTAAGCAAAGTTGGTGAGCATTATGATATACAGAAATTCGTGAAATTTAGCACTTTGCGTGTCCGAAAAAATGCTGTTCAAAAATATGATTTTTGCATTTGTATGGTGAAATTTACAACATTTAAAAAAAAATTGTCAAAAAATAAAATCTTCAATATTCTCTATATGTTACTGTCAGATCGTTAAGAGACTGTGGTGGACTGTTTGTTGTGTACAGTGCCATTAGTTTCAGGCAAACGTCTGATCTATTATCGGTTTCTGAATAAACGTGTTTCAACCCACGCACGGTGCTATTTATCTGGGAGGGGTGCAACTTTTGAAGACGCATATTATAATTGTTATCGAGATGGTGTCAATTTCCCTAGACAGTTAATCTAGCTATATGTCATTCTTGATGTATGACTAATTTTTGTGAACTTTTGACGTTTTCGGCCAATCTATTTGACGTAAGACCACCAAAATGTGCACGTCCGCCATTACCCGACCGCAGAGTACCTTAAAAAAGCAGCATTATGCACGTTGTCTGGATTTCTGTGAGCACATATGTAGTGTGGAGTGATTATAAATGACGTTTTTGTGCAGCGTGACATCAGAGCTGTCAAATTACGACCGCTGTCATTCGGTGCATTTCTGCGTATTAATACATTTGTCATTTTGCTTGGTGATGTAATCAGGGGCAATCCGTGGGTGGCTCAAGCAGAAATGGAGGGGTGTAAGGTTTGAATGAACTTTGTGGGAGCCTGAGGTATTAAAAGTTCACGAATTTTCCACTGAACCTCTGTCTGTGGAGGGTAGACATGCTGTGAAATTGTCAATAAGAGAGCTGATCAAGATTAATAGGAAATGAAGGAAACGTTATAATGGTCGCCTATGGAAAATGCAAATGTGGTCTTAGGCCTAATTGAAAAACGGCCGTTTTGACATAAGAGGCACGAAAACGTAGTTTGAGCGATGCGTGAGGTTGTTGTTTTGCTTCATTTGAAGTTGCTATTGACTGTAATACAATGGAGTCATTATTTACTGATAATGCTCCATCTAGGAGAGTTATTAAAAGCAATTAGCAAGCTAGTTACCGCGTGATATGCAAGGAAAATACACTGATAATATTGGTTATGTGGAAGTTACACGCTGCATTTTACACACCATGCGTAATATCCTATATTGAAGACAGCATGAGTTTGTGCTTCAAATGTCCCTGTTCAAGAGCGTGAATAATTTGTTTCGTATTTTAAAAAATGCGCCACATTAACGACATATTTCCAGTACGATGAGTTTAGCTGCAATTACATTACTTATACTGTGTATGCGACATCTACAAATGCGTGTTTCTTAATAACAAATACTAAAATGAACATCCGATAGCTTCCTATTTGTTAATCCTAATTATGTGATGCTTGCTTGTGTCGTATTTAGAACACAAAATAAGCATCAACGGGCGAGCAAAGGACATTTGATTACACCCCCACCCCTTAAACGCAGCCTCTATTTTAGTCAATTGTTGGTCGCCGAATGAAGCGGATTGTCCACGCGCGTCTAGAAATGCACTATATTTCACCTGCTCATTTTAGCGACATATATACTCTAACTGAAACACCGAACACAATTGAGAATATATTTAAATATACCCCAGATGTGACTGAGAATAAGAAAGCAGCGCATTTTATCCAAGTATGCCCCGACTGCCGTAATCCGATTAGGTTCATTGATGCTCATACAAACTAAAATTGGGCACCTAACAGAAGTGTCAGTATGTTGAAATTGTCTACAAGAACTAACACACCATCCCTGTCGACAGTCTTGCACTTTTCAGCTGTAACATAACCGAATTATACAGATATTTGCTTATGACATGTCAGCTTAAACTAATCACATACATAAGTGATATATAGTCTGATAAGAAACTATATAAATCACTGGTAATTTGTATGTTCTAACCGAATTGTCAACATCTAAGATGCTCTTTAATGCACTAAAAGCAATGTGGATATGTTTTAGTAACAACATTATTACCACAATGGATGCGTTTACAGCGATCAAGTTGCGGCAGAGGGTGGCGCAACTGTCTATTCAACATTTGCCACGTGTCTATGGTGTCACTGGCCAACATTTTTTTCTGACAGTAACTAATCTACCAGCTGTATCTGATGTGTTCAATAGTGTATGTACACCAGCGAAATAATTTGTGGCATAATAAACGACGTGTGATGGTTATGGAAGTGTCTCTGTCTAATATAATGGGTTGCGCCCGAGTAAAGTGCGGCTTATTGCAAGGGGGGTAGGGTGATAATTTGTTTGACGCAAGAGATACGTTCTACTGTGTATCACGAATATGCTTCCATCATGTAACGTGTATATTCCTGAATGTATGTCCCACATTTCAGCGTTCTACATACAATTTAATTGAAATTACCATCGAAAGACGCTGCCTGGCCTTTCAATACTGCGACAATTTATGAGAAACTGGCCTGTGATTCTGAGCCCTCCTGGGGACGTATATATACGACGCACAGTTCATAATTGCATCATACAATTAAGCAAAGTTGGTGAGCATTATGATATAGAGAAATTCGTGAAATTTAGCACTTTGCGTGTCCGAAAAAATGCTGTTCAAAAATATGATTTTTGCATTTGTATGGTGAAATTTACAACATTTAAAAAAAAATTGTCAAAAAATAAAATCTTCAATATTCTCTATATGTTACTGTCAGATCGTTAAGAGACTGTGGTGGACTGTTTGTTGTGTACAGTGCCATTAGTTTCAGGCAAACGTCTGATCTATTATCGGTTTCTGAATAAACGTGTTTCAACCCACGCACGGTGCTATTTATCTGGGAGGGGTGCAACTTTTGAAGACGCATATTATAATTGTTATCGAGATGGTGTCAATTTCCCTAGACAGTTAATCTAGCTATATGTCATTCTTGATGTATGACTAATTTTTGTGAACTTTTGACGTTTTCGGCCAATCTATTTGACGTAAGACCACCAAAATGTGCACGTCCGCCATTACCCGACCGCAGAGTACCTTAAAAAAGCAGCATTATGCACGTTGTCTGGATTTCTGTGAGCACATATGTAGTGTGGAGTGATTATAAATGACGTTTTTGTGCAGCGTGACATCAGAGCTGTCAAATTACGACCGCTGTCATTCGGTGCATTTCTGCGTATTAATACATTTGTCATTTTGCTTGGTGATGTAATCAGGGGCAATCCGTGGGTGGCTCAAGCAGAAATGGAGGGGTGTAAGGTTTGAATGAACTTTGTGGGAGCCTGAGGTATTAAAAGTTCACGAATTTTCCACTGAACCTCTGTCTGTGGAGGGTAGACATGCTGTGAAATTGTCAATAAGAGAGCTGATCAAGATTAATAGGAAATGAAGGAAACGTTATAATGGTCGCCTATGGAAAATGCAAATGTGGTCTTAGGCCTAATTGAAAAACGGCCGTTTTGACATAAGAGGCACGAAAACGTAGTTTGAGCGATGCGTGAGGTTGTTGTTTTGCTTCATTTGAAGTTGCTATTGACTGTAATACAATGGAGTCATTATTTACTGATAATGCTCCATCTAGGAGAGTTATTAAAAGCAATTAGCAAGCTAGTTACCGCGTGATATGCAAGGAAAATACACTGATAATATTGGTTATGTGGAAGTTACACGCTGCATTTTACACACCATGCGTAATATCCTATATTGAAGACAGCATGAGTTTGTGCTTCAAATGTCCCTGTTCAAGAGCGTGAATAATTTGTTTCGTATTTTAAAAAATGCGCCACATTAACGACATATTTCCAGTACGATGAGTTTAGCTGCAATTACATTACTTATACTGTGTATGCGACATCTACAAATGCGTGTTTCTTAATAACAAATACTAAAATGAACATCCGATAGCTTCCTATTTGTTAATCCTAATTATGTGATGCTTGCTTGTGTCGTATTTAGAACACAAAATAAGCATCAACGGGCGAGCAAAGGACATTTGATTACACCCCCACCCCTTAAACGCAGCCTCTATTTTAGTCAATTGTTGGTCGCCGAATGAAGCGGATTGTCCACGCGCGTCTAGAAATGCACTATATTTCACCTGCTCATTTTAGCGACATATATACTCTAACTGAAACACCGAACACAATTGAGAATATATTTAAATATACCCCAGATGTGACTGAGAATAAGAAAGCAGCGCATTTTATCCAAGTATGCCCCGACTGCCGTAATCCGATTAGGTTCATTGATGCTCATACAAACTAAAATTGGGCACCTAACAGAAGTGTCAGTATGTTGAAATTGTCTACAAGAACTAACACACCATCCCTGTCGACAGTCTTGCACTTTTCAGCTGTAACATAACCGAATTATACAGATATTTGCTTATGACATGTCAGCTTAAACTAATCACATACATAAGTGATATATAGTCTGATAAGAAACTATATAAATCACTGGTAATTTGTATGTTCTAACCGAATTGTCAACATCTAAGATGCTCTTTAATGCACTAAAAGCAATGTGGATATGTTTTAGTAACAACATTATTACCACAATGGATGCGTTTACAGCGATCAAGTTGCGGCAGAGGGTGGCGCAACTGTCTATTCAACATTTGCCACGTGTCTATGGTGTCACTGGCCAACATTTTTTTCTGACAGTAACTAATCTACCAGCTGTATCTGATGTGTTCAATAGTGTATGTACACCAGCGAAATAATTTGTGGCATAATAAACGACGTGTGATGGTTATGGAAGTGTCTCTGTCTAATATAATGGGTTGCGCCCGAGTAAAGTGCGGCTTATTGCAAGGGGGGTAGGGTGATAATTTGTTTGACGCAAGAGATACGTTCTACTGTGTATCACGAATATGCTTCCATCATGTAACGTGTATATTCCTGAATGTATGTCCCACATTTCAGCGTTCTACATACAATTTAATTGAAATTACCATCGAAAGACGCTGCCTGGCCTTTCAATACTGCGACAATTTATGAGAAACTGGCCTGTGATTCTGAGCCCTCCTGGGGACGTATATATACGACGCACAGTTCATAATTGCATCATACAATTAAGCAAAGTTGGTGAGCATTATGATATAGAGAAATTCGTGAAATTTAGCACTTTGCGTGTCCGAAAAAATGCTGTTCAAAAATATGATTTTTGCATTTGTATGGTGAAATTTACAACATTTAAAAAAAAATTGTCAAAAAATAAAATCTTCAATATTCTCTATATGTTACTGTCAGATCGTTAAGAGACTGTGGTGGACTGTTTGTTGTGTACAGTGCCATTAGTTTCAGGCAAACGTCTGATCTATTATCGGTTTCTGAATAAACGTGTTTCAACCCACGCACGGTGCTATTTATCTGGGAGGGGTGCAACTTTTGAAGACGCATATTATAATTGTTATCGAGATGGTGTCAATTTCCCTAGACAGTTAATCTAGCTATATGTCATTCTTGATGTATGACTAATTTTTGTGAACTTTTGACGTTTTCGGCCAATCTATTTGAAAAACGGCCGTTTTGACATAAGAGGCACGAAAACGTAGTTTGAGCGATGCGTGAGGTTGTTGTTTTGCTTCATTTGAAGTTGCTATTGACTGTAATACAATGGAGTCATTATTTACTGATAATGCTCCATCTAGGAGAGTTATTAAAAGCAATTAGCAAGCTAGTTACCGCGTGATATGCAAGGAAAATACACTGATAATATTGGTTATGTGGAAGTTACACGCTGCATTTTACACACCATGCGTAATATCCTATATTGAAGACAGCATGAGTTTGTGCTTCAAATGTCCCTGTTCAAGAGCGTGAATAATTTGTTTCGTATTTTAAAAAATGCGCCACATTAACGACATATTTCCAGTACGATGAGTTTAGCTGCAATTACATTACTTATACTGTGTATGCGACATCTACAAATGCGTGTTTCTTAATAACAAATACTAAAATGAACATCCGATAGCTTCCTATTTGTTAATCCTAATTATGTGATGCTTGCTTGTGTCGTATTTAGAACACAAAATAAGCATCAACGGGCGAGCAAAGGACATTTGATTACACCCCCACCCCTTAAACGCAGCCTCTATTTTAGTCAATTGTTGGTCGCCGAATGAAGCGGATTGTCCACGCGCGTCTAGAAATGCACTATATTTCACCTGCTCATTTTAGCGACATATATACTCTAACTGAAACACCGAACACAATTGAGAATATATTTAAATATACCCCAGATGTGACTGAGAATAAGAAAGCAGCGCATTTTATCCAAGTATGCCCCGACTGCCGTAATCCGATTAGGTTCATTGATGCTCATACAAACTAAAATTGGGCACCTAACAGAAGTGTCAGTATGTTGAAATTGTCTACAAGAACTAACACACCATCCCTGTCGACAGTCTTGCACTTTTCAGCTGTAACATAACCGAATTATACAGATATTTGCTTATGACATGTCAGCTTAAACTAATCACATACATAAGTGATATATAGTCTGATAAGAAACTATATAAATCACTGGTAATTTGTATGTTCTAACCGAATTGTCAACATCTAAGATGCTCTTTAATGCACTAAAAGCAATGTGGATATGTTTTAGTAACAACATTATTACCACAATGGATGCGTTTACAGCGATCAAGTTGCGGCAGAGGGTGGCGCAACTGTCTATTCAACATTTGCCACGTGTCTATGGTGTCACTGGCCAACATTTTTTTCTGACAGTAACTAATCTACCAGCTGTATCTGATGTGTTCAATAGTGTATGTACACCAGCGAAATAATTTGTGGCATAATAAACGACGTGTGATGGTTATGGAAGTGTCTCTGTCTAATATAATGGGTTGCGCCCGAGTAAAGTGCGGCTTATTGCAAGGGGGGTAGGGTGATAATTTGTTTGACGCAAGAGATACGTTCTACTGTGTATCACGAATATGCTTCCATCATGTAACGTGTATATTCCTGAATGTATGTCCCACATTTCAGCGTTCTACATACAATTTAATTGAAATTACCATCGAAAGACGCTGCCTGGCCTTTCAATACTGCGACAATTTATGAGAAACTGGCCTGTGATTCTGAGCCCTCCTGGGGACGTATATATACGACGCACAGTTCATAATTGCATCATACAATTAAGCAAAGTTGGTGAGCATTATGATATACAGAAATTCGTGAAATTTAGCACTTTGCGTGTCCGAAAAAATGCTGTTCAAAAATATGATTTTTGCATTTGTATGGTGAAATTTACAACATTTAAAAAAAAATTGTCAAAAAATAAAATCTTCAATATTCTCTATATGTTACTGTCAGATCGTTAAGAGACTGTGGTGGACTGTTTGTTGTGTACAGTGCCATTAGTTTCAGGCAAACGTCTGATCTATTATCGGTTTCTGAATAAACGTGTTTCAACCCACGCACGGTGCTATTTATCTGGGAGGGGTGCAACTTTTGAAGACGCATATTATAATTGTTATCGAGATGGTGTCAATTTCCCTAGACAGTTAATCTAGCTATATGTCATTCTTGATGTATGACTAATTTTTGTGAACTTTTGACGTTTTCGGCCAATCTATTTGACGTAAGACCACCAAAATGTGCACGTCCGCCATTACCCGACCGCAGAGTACCTTAAAAAAGCAGCATTATGCACGTTGTCTGGATTTCTGTGAGCACATATGTAGTGTGGAGTGATTATAAATGACGTTTTTGTGCAGCGTGACATCAGAGCTGTCAAATTACGACCGCTGTCATTCGGTGCATTTCTGCGTATTAATACATTTGTCATTTTGCTTGGTGATGTAATCAGGGGCAATCCGTGGGTGGCTCAAGCAGAAATGGAGGGGTGTAAGGTTTGAATGAACTTTGTGGGAGCCTGAGGTATTAAAAGTTCACGAATTTTCCACTGAACCTCTGTCTGTGGAGGGTAGACATGCTGTGAAATTGTCAATAAGAGAGCTGATCAAGATTAATAGGAAATGAAGGAAACGTTATAATGGTCGCCTATGGAAAATGCAAATGTGGTCTTAGGCCTAATTGAAAAACGGCCGTTTTGACATAAGAGGCACGAAAACGTAGTTTGAGCGATGCGTGAGGTTGTTGTTTTGCTTCATTTGAAGTTGCTATTGACTGTAATACAATGGAGTCATTATTTACTGATAATGCTCCATCTAGGAGAGTTATTAAAAGCAATTAGCAAGCTAGTTACCGCGTGATATGCAAGGAAAATACACTGATAATATTGGTTATGTGGAAGTTACACGCTGCATTTTACACACCATGCGTAATATCCTATATTGAAGACAGCATGAGTTTGTGCTTCAAATGTCCCTGTTCAAGAGCGTGAATAATTTGTTTCGTATTTTAAAAAATGCGCCACATTAACGACATATTTCCAGTACGATGAGTTTAGCTGCAATTACATTACTTATACTGTGTATGCGACATCTACAAATGCGTGTTTCTTAATAACAAATACTAAAATGAACATCCGATAGCTTCCTATTTGTTAATCCTAATTATGTGATGCTTGCTTGTGTCGTATTTAGAACACAAAATAAGCATCAACGGGCGAGCAAAGGACATTTGATTACACCCCCACCCCTTAAACGCAGCCTCTATTTTAGTCAATTGTTGGTCGCCGAATGAAGCGGATTGTCCACGCGCGTCTAGAAATGCACTATATTTCACCTGCTCATTTTAGCGACATATATACTCTAACTGAAACACCGAACACAATTGAGAATATATTTAAATATACCCCAGATGTGACTGAGAATAAGAAAGCAGCGCATTTTATCCAAGTATGCCCCGACTGCCGTAATCCGATTAGGTTCATTGATGCTCATACAAACTAAAATTGGGCACCTAACAGAAGTGTCAGTATGTTGAAATTGTCTACAAGAACTAACACACCATCCCTGTCGACAGTCTTGCACTTTTCAGCTGTAACATAACCGAATTATACAGATATTTGCTTATGACATGTCAGCTTAAACTAATCACATACATAAGTGATATATAGTCTGATAAGAAACTATATAAATCACTGGTAATTTGTATGTTCTAACCGAATTGTCAACATCTAAGATGCTCTTTAATGCACTAAAAGCAATGTGGATATGTTTTAGTAACAACATTATTACCACAATGGATGCGTTTACAGCGATCAAGTTGCGGCAGAGGGTGGCGCAACTGTCTATTCAACATTTGCCACGTGTCTATGGTGTCACTGGCCAACATTTTTTTCTGACAGTAACTAATCTACCAGCTGTATCTGATGTGTTCAATAGTGTATGTACACCAGCGAAATAATTTGTGGCATAATAAACGACGTGTGATGGTTATGGAAGTGTCTCTGTCTAATATAATGGGTTGCGCCCGAGTAAAGTGCGGCTTATTGCAAGGGGGGTAGGGTGATAATTTGTTTGACGCAAGAGATACGTTCTACTGTGTATCACGAATATGCTTCCATCATGTAACGTGTATATTCCTGAATGTATGTCCCACATTTCAGCGTTCTACATACAATTTAATTGAAATTACCATCGAAAGACGCTGCCTGGCCTTTCAATACTGCGACAATTTATGAGAAACTGGCCTGTGATTCTGAGCCCTCCTGGGGACGTATATATACGACGCACAGTTCATAATTGCATCATACAATTAAGCAAAGTTGGTGAGCATTATGATATACAGAAATTCGTGAAATTTAGCACTTTGCGTGTCCGAAAAAATGCTGTTCAAAAATATGATTTTTGCATTTGTATGGTGAAATTTACAACATTTAAAAAAAAATTGTCAAAAAATAAAATCTTCAATATTCTCTATATGTTACTGTCAGATCGTTAAGAGACTGTGGTGGACTGTTTGTTGTGTACAGTGCCATTAGTTTCAGGCAAACGTCTGATCTATTATCGGTTTCTGAATAAACGTGTTTCAACCCACGCACGGTGCTATTTATCTGGGAGGGGTGCAACTTTTGAAGACGCATATTATAATTGTTACCGAGATGGTGTCAATTTCCCTAGACAGTTAATCTAGCTATATGTCATTCTTGATGTATGACTAATTTTTGTGAACTTTTGACGTTTTCGGCCAATCTATTTGACGTAAGACCACCAAAATGTGCACGTCCGCCATTACCCGACCGCAGAGTACCTTAAAAAAGCAGCATTATGCACGTTGTCTGGATTTCTGTGAGCACATATGTAGTGTGGAGTGATTATAAATGACGTTTTTGTGCAGCGTGACATCAGAGCTGTCAAATTACGACCGCTGTCATTCGGTGCATTTCTGCGTATTAATACATTTGTCATTTTGCTTGGTGATGTAATCAGGGGCAATCCGTGGGTGGCTCAAGCAGAAATGGAGGGGTGTAAGGTTTGAATGAACTTTGTGGGAGCCTGAGGTATTAAAAGTTCACGAATTTTCCACTGAACCTCTGTCTGTGGAGGGTAGACATGCTGTGAAATTGTCAATAAGAGAGCTGATCAAGATTAATAGGAAATGAAGGAAACGTTATAATGGTCGCCTATGGAAAATGCAAATGTGGTCTTAGGCCTAATTGAAAAACGGCCGTTTTGACATAAGAGGCACGAAAACGTAGTTTGAGCGATGCGTGAGGTTGTTGTTTTGCTTCATTTGAAGTTGCTATTGACTGTAATACAATGGAGTCATTATTTACTGATAATGCTCCATCTAGGAGAGTTATTAAAAGCAATTAGCAAGCTAGTTACCGCGTGATATGCAAGGAAAATACACTGATAATATTGGTTATGTGGAAGTTACACGCTGCATTTTACACACCATGCGTAATATCCTACATTGAAGACAGCATGAGTTTGTGCTTCAAATGTCCCTGTTCAAGAGCGTGAATAATTTGTTTCGTATTTTAAAAAATGCGCCACATTAACGACATATTTCCAGTACGATGAGTTTAGCTGCAATTACATTACTTATACTGTGTATGCGACATCTACAAATGCGTGTTTCTTAATAACAAATACTAAAATGAACATCCGATAGCTTCCTATTTGTTAATCCTAATTATGTGATGCTTGCTTGTGTCGTATTTAGAACACAAAATAAGCATCAACGGGCGAGCAAAGGACATTTGATTACATCCCCACCCCTTAAACGCAGCCTCTATTTTAGTCAATTGTTGGTCGCCGAATGAAGCGGATTGTCCACGCGCGTCTAGAAATGCACTATATTTCACCTGCTCATTTTAGCGACATATATACTCTAACTGAAACACCGAACACAATTGAGAATATATTTAAATATACCCCAGATGTGACTGAGAATAAGAAAGCAGCGCATTTTATCCAAGTATGCCCCGACTGCCGTAATCCGATTAGGTTCATTGATGCTCATACAAACTAAAATTGGGCACCTAACAGAAGTGTCAGTATGTTGAAATTGTCTACAAGAACTAACACACCATCCCTGTCGACAGTCTTGCACTTTTCAGCTGTAACATAACCGAATTATACAGATATTTGCTTATGACATGTCAGCTTAAACTAATCACATACATAAGTGATATATAGTCTGATAAGAAACTATATAAATCACTGGTAATTTGTATGTTCTAACCGAATTGTCAACATCTAAGATGCTCTTTAATGCACTAAAAGCAATGTGGATATGTTTTAGTAACAACATTATTACCACAATGGATGCGTTTACAGCGATCAAGTTGCGGCAGAGGGTGGCGCAACTGTCTATTCAACATTTGCCACGTGTCTATGGTGTCACTGGCCAACATTTTTTTCTGACAGTAACTAATCTACCAGCTGTATCTGATGTGTTCAATAGTGTATGTACACCAGCGAAATAATTTGTGGCATAATAAACGACGTGTGATGGTTATGGAAGTGTCTCTGTCTAATATAATGGGTTGCGCCCGAGTAAAGTGCGGCTTATTGCAAGGGGGGTAGGGTGATAATTTGTTTGACGCAAGAGATACGTTCTACTGTGTATCACGAATATGCTTCCATCATGTAACGTGTATATTCTTGAATGTATGTCCCACATTTCAGCGTTCTACATACAATTTAATTGAAATTACCATCGAAAGACGCTGCCTGGCCTTTCAATACTGCGACAATTTATGAGAAACTGGCCTGTGATTCTGAGCCCTCCTGGGGACGTATATATACGACGCACAGTTCATAATTGCATCATACAATTAAGCAAAGTTGGTGAGCATTATGATATAGAGAAATTCGTGAAATTTAGCACTTTGCGTGTCCGAAAAAATGCTGTTCAAAAATATGATTTTTGCATTTGTATGGTGAAATTTACAACATTTAAAAAAAAATTGTCAAAAAATAAAATCTTCAATATTCTCTATATGTTACTGTCAGATCGTTAAGAGACTGTGGTGGACTGTTTGTTGTGTACAGTGCCATTAGTTTCAGGCAAACGTCTGATCTATTATCGGTTTCTGAATAAACGTGTTTCAACCCACGCACGGTGCTATTTATCTGGGAGGGGTGCAACTTTTGAAGACGCATATTATAATTGTTATCGAGATGGTGTCAATTTCCCTAGACAGTTAATCTAGCTATATGTCATTCTTGATGTATGACTAATTTTTGTGAACTTTTGACGTTTTCGGCCAATCTATTTGACGTAAGACCACCAAAATGTGCACGTCCGCCATTACCCGACCGCAGAGTACCTTAAAAAAGCAGCATTATGCACGTTGTCTGGATTTCTGTGAGCACATATGTAGTGTGGAGTGATTATAAATGACGTTTTTGTGCAGCGTGACATCAGAGCTGTCAAATTACGACCGCTGTCATTCGGTGCATTTCTGCGTATTAATACATTTGTCATTTTGCTTGGTGATGTAATCAGGGGCAATCCGTGGGTGGCTCAAGCAGAAATGGAGGGGTGTAAGGTTTGAATGAACTTTGTGGGAGCCTGAGGTATTAAAAGTTCACGAATTTTCCACTGAACCTCTGTCTGTGGAGGGTAGACATGCTGTGAAATTGTCAATAAGAGAGCTGATCAAGATTAATAGGAAATGAAGGAAACGTTATAATGGTCGCCTATGGAAAATGCAAATGTGGTCTTAGGCCTAATTGAAAAACGGCCGTTTTGACATAAGAGGCACGAAAACGTAGTTTGAGCGATGCGTGAGGTTGTTGTTTTGCTTCATTTGAAGTTGCTATTGACTGTAATACAATGGAGTCATTATTTACTGATAATGCTCCATCTAGGAGAGTTATTAAAAGCAATTAGCAAGCTAGTTACCGCGTGATATGCAAGGAAAATACACTGATAATATTGGTTATGTGGAAGTTACACGCTGCATTTTACACACCATGCGTAATATCCTATATTGAAGACAGCATGAGTTTGTGCTTCAAATGTCCCTGTTCAAGAGCGTGAATAATTTGTTTCGTATTTTAAAAAATGCGCCACATTAACGACATATTTCCAGTACGATGAGTTTAGCTGCAATTACATTACTTATACTGTGTATGCGACATCTACAAATGCGTGTTTCTTAATAACAAATACTAAAATGAACATCCGATAGCTTCCTATTTGTTAATCCTAATTATGTGATGCTTGCTTGTGTCGTATTTAGAACACAAAATAAGCATCAACGGGCGAGCAAAGGACATTTGATTACACCCCCACCCCTTAAACGCAGCCTCTATTTTAGTCAATTGTTGGTCGCCGAATGAAGCGGATTGTCCACGCGCGTCTAGAAATGCACTATATTTCACCTGCTCATTTTAGCGACATATATACTCTAACTGAAACACCGAACACAATTGAGAATATATTTAAATATACCCCAGATGTGACTGAGAA
The DNA here is from genome assembly GCA_964017155.1 of Oasisia sp. SBJ-2009. Classification (NCBI taxonomy): domain Eukaryota; kingdom Metazoa; phylum Annelida; class Polychaeta; order Sabellida; family Siboglinidae; genus Oasisia; species Oasisia sp. SBJ-2009. Next base: position 37,609,501 of record OZ024860.1, read on the forward strand.
TAAGAAAGCAGCGCATTTTATCCAAGTATGCCCCGACTGCCGTAATCCGATTAGGTTCATTGATGCTCATACAAACTAAAATTGGGCACCTAACAGAAGTGTCAGTATGTTGAAATTGTCTACAAGAACTAACACACCATCCCTGTCGACAGTCTTGCACTTTTCAGCTGTAACATAACCGAATTATACAGATATTTGCTTATGACATGTCAGCTTAAACTAATCACATACATAAGTGATATATAGTCTGATAAGAAACTATATAAATCACTGGTAATTTGTATGTTCTAACCGAATTGTCAACATCTAAGATGCTCTTTAATGCACTAAAAGCAATGTGGATATGTTTTAGTAACAACATTATTACCACAATGGATGCGTTTACAGCGATCAAGTTGCGGCAGAGGGTGGCGCAACTGTCTATTCAACATTTGCCACGTGTCTATGGTGTCACTGGCCAACATTTTTTTCTGACAGTAACTAATCTACCAGCTGTATCTGATGTGTTCAATAGTGTATGTACACCAGCGAAATAATTTGTGGCATAATAAACGACGTGTGATGGTTATGGAAGTGTCTCTGTCTAATATAATGGGTTGCGCCCGAGTAAAGTGCGGCTTATTGCAAGGGGGGTAGGGTGATAATTTGTTTGACGCAAGAGATACGTTCTACTGTGTATCACGAATATGCTTCCATCATGTAACGTGTATATTCCTGAATGTATGTCCCACATTTCAGCGTTCTACATACAATTTAATTGAAATTACCATCGAAAGACGCTGCCTGGCCTTTCAATACTGCGACAATTTATGAGAAACTGGCCTGTGATTCTGAGCCCTCCTGGGGACGTATATATACGACGCACAGTTCATAATTGCATCATACAATTAAGCAAAGTTGGTGAGCATTATGATATAGAGAAATTCGTGAAATTTAGCACTTTGCGTGTCCGAAAAAATGCTGTTCAAAAATATGATTTTTGCATTTGTATGGTGAAATTTACAACATTTAAAAAAAAATTGTCAAAAAATAAAATCTTCAATATTCTCTATATGTTACTGTCAGATCGTTAAGAGACTGTGGTGGACTGTTTGTTGTGTACAGTGCCATTAGTTTCAGGCAAACGTCTGATCTATTATCGGTTTCTGAATAAACGTGTTTCAACCCACGCACGGTGCTATTTATCTGGGAGGGGTGCAACTTTTGAAGACGCATATTATAATTGTTATCGAGATGGTGTCAATTTCCCTAGACAGTTAATCTAGCTATATGTCATTCTTGATGTATGACTAATTTTTGTGAACTTTTGACGTTTTCGGCCAATCTATTTGACGTAAGACCACCAAAATGTGCACGTCCGCCATTACCCGACCGCAGAGTACCTTAAAAAAGCAGCATTATGCACGTTGTCTGGATTTCTGTGAGCACATATGTAGTGTGGAGTGATTATAAATGACGTTTTTGTGCAGCGTGACATCAGAGCTGTCAAATTACGACCGCTGTCATTCGGTGCATTTCTGCGTATTAATACATTTGTCATTTTGCTTGGTGATGTAATCAGGGGCAATCCGTGGGTGGCTCAAGCAGAAATGGAGGGGTGTAAGGTTTGAATGAACTTTGTGGGAGCCTGAGGTATTAAAAGTTCACGAATTTTCCACTGAACCTCTGTCTGTGGAGGGTAGACATGCTGTGAAATTGTCAATAAGAGAGCTGATCAAGATTAATAGGAAATGAAGGAAACGTTATAATGGTCGCCTATGGAAAATGCAAATGTGGTCTTAGGCCTAATTGAAAAACGGCCGTTTTGACATAAGAGGCACGAAAACGTAGTTTGAGCGATGCGTGAGGTTGTTGTTTTGCTTCATTTGAAGTTGCTATTGACTGTAATACAATGGAGTCATTATTTACTGATAATGCTCCATCTAGGAGAGTTATTAAAAGCAATTAGCAAGCTAGTTACCGCGTGATATGCAAGGAAAATACACTGATAATATTGGTTATGTGGAAGTTACACGCTGCATTTTACACACCATGCGTAATATCCTATATTGAAGACAGCATGAGTTTGTGCTTCAAATGTCCCTGTTCAAGAGCGTGAATAATTTGTTTCGTATTTTAAAAAATGCGCCACATTAACGACATATTTCCAGTACGATGAGTTTAGCTGCAATTACATTACTTATACTGTGTATGCGACATCTACAAATGCGTGTTTCTTAATAACAAATACTAAAATGAACATCCGATAGCTTCCTATTTGTTAATCCTAATTATGTGATGCTTGCTTGTGTCGTATTTAGAACACAAAATAAGCATCAACGGGCGAGCAAAGGACATTTGATTACACCCCCACCCCTTAAACGCAGCCTCTATTTTAGTCAATTGTTGGTCGCCGAATGAAGCGGATTGTCCACGCGCGTCTAGAAATGCACTATATTTCACCTGCTCATTTTAGCGACATATATACTCTAACTGAAACACCGAACACAATTGAGAATATATTTAAATATACCCCAGATGTGACTGAGAATAAGAAAGCAGCGCATTTTATCCAAGTATGCCCCGACTGCCGTAATCCGATTAGGTTCATTGATGCTCATACAAACTAAAATTGGGCACCTAACAGAAGTGTCAGTATGTTGAAATTGTCTACAAGAACTAACACACCATCCCTGTCGACAGTCTTGCACTTTTCAGCTGTAACATAACCGAATTATACAGATATTTGCTTATGACATGTCAGCTTAAACTAATCACATACATAAGTGATATATAGTCTGATAAGAAACTATATAAATCACTGGTAATTTGTATGTTCTAACCGAATTGTCAACATCTAAGATGCTCTTTAATGCACTAAAAGCAATGTGGATATGTTTTAGTAACAACATTATTACCACAATGGATGCGTTTACAGCGATCAAGTTGCGGCAGAGGGTGGCGCAACTGTCTATTCAACATTTGCCACGTGTCTATGGTGTCACTGGCCAACATTTTTTTCTGACAGTAACTAATCTACCAGCTGTATCTGATGTGTTCAATAGTGTATGTACACCAGCGAAATAATTTGTGGCATAATAAACGACGTGTGATGGTTATGGAAGTGTCTCTGTCTAATATAATGGGTTGCGCCCGAGTAAAGTGCGGCTTATTGCAAGGGGGGTAGGGTGATAATTTGTTTGACGCAAGAGATACGTTCTACTGTGTATCACGAATATGCTTCCATCATGTAACGTGTATATTCCTGAATGTATGTCCCACATTTCAGCGTTCTACATACAATTTAATTGAAATTACCATCGAAAGACGCTGCCTGGCCTTTCAATACTGCGACAATTTATGAGAAACTGGCCTGTGATTCTGAGCCCTCCTGGGGACGTATATATACGACGCACAGTTCATAATTGCATCATACAATTAAGCAAAGTTGGTGAGCATTATGATATAGAGAAATTCGTGAAATTTAGCACTTTGCGTGTCCGAAAAAATGCTGTTCAAAAATATGATTTTTGCATTTGTATGGTGAAATTTACAACATTTAAAAAAAAATTGTCAAAAAATAAAATCTTCAATATTCTCTATATGTTACTGTCAGATCGTTAAGAGACTGTGGTGGACTGTTTGTTGTGTACAGTGCCATTAGTTTCAGGCAAACGTCTGATCTATTATCGGTTTCTGAATAAACGTGTTTCAACCCACGCACGGTGCTATTTATCTGGGAGGGGTGCAACTTTTGAAGACGCATATTATAATTGTTATCGAGATGGTGTCAATTTCCCTAGACAGTTAATCTAGCTATATGTCATTCTTGATGTATGACTAATTTTTGTGAACTTTTGACGTTTTCGGCCAATCTATTTGAAAAACGGCCGTTTTGACATAAGAGGCACGAAAACGTAGTTTGAGCGATGCGTGAGGTTGTTGTTTTGCTTCATTTGAAGTTGCTATTGACTGTAATACAATGGAGTCATTATTTACTGATAATGCTCCATCTAGGAGAGTTATTAAAAGCAATTAGCAAGCTAGTTACCGCGTGATATGCAAGGAAAATACACTGATAATATTGGTTATGTGGAAGTTACACGCTGCATTTTACACACCATGCGTAATATCCTATATTGAAGACAGCATGAGTTTGTGCTTCAAATGTCCCTGTTCAAGAGCGTGAATAATTTGTTTCGTATTTTAAAAAATGCGCCACATTAACGACATATTTCCAGTACGATGAGTTTAGCTGCAATTACATTACTTATACTGTGTATGCGACATCTACAAATGCGTGTTTCTTAATAACAAATACTAAAATGAACATCCGATAGCTTCCTATTTGTTAATCCTAATTATGTGATGCTTGCTTGTGTCGTATTTAGAACACAAAATAAGCATCAACGGGCGAGCAAAGGACATTTGATTACACCCCCACCCCTTAAACGCAGCCTCTATTTTAGTCAATTGTTGGTCGCCGAATGAAGCGGATTGTCCACGCGCGTCTAGAAATGCACTATATTTCACCTGCTCATTTTAGCGACATATATACTCTAACTGAAACACCGAACACAATTGAGAATATATTTAAATATACCCCAGATGTGACTGAGAATAAGAAAGCAGCGCATTTTATCCAAGTATGCCCCGACTGCCGTAATCCGATTAGGTTCATTGATGCTCATACAAACTAAAATTGGGCACCTAACAGAAGTGTCAGTATGTTGAAATTGTCTACAAGAACTAACACACCATCCCTGTCGACAGTCTTGCACTTTTCAGCTGTAACATAACCGAATTATACAGATATTTGCTTATGACATGTCAGCTTAAACTAATCACATACATAAGTGATATATAGTCTGATAAGAAACTATATAAATCACTGGTAATTTGTATGTTCTAACCGAATTGTCAACATCTAAGATGCTCTTTAATGCACTAAAAGCAATGTGGATATGTTTTAGTAACAACATTATTACCACAATGGATGCGTTTACAGCGATCAAGTTGCGGCAGAGGGTGGCGCAACTGTCTATTCAACATTTGCCACGTGTCTATGGTGTCACTGGCCAACATTTTTTTCTGACAGTAACTAATCTACCAGCTGTATCTGATGTGTTCAATAGTGTATGTACACCAGCGAAATAATTTGTGGCATAATAAACGACGTGTGATGGTTATGGAAGTGTCTCTGTCTAATATAATGGGTTGCGCCCGAGTAAAGTGCGGCTTATTGCAAGGGGGGTAGGGTGATAATTTGTTTGACGCAAGAGATACGTTCTACTGTGTATCACGAATATGCTTCCATCATGTAACGTGTATATTCCTGAATGTATGTCCCACATTTCAGCGTTCTACATACAATTTAATTGAAATTACCATCGAAAGACGCTGCCTGGCCTTTCAATACTGCGACAATTTATGAGAAACTGGCCTGTGATTCTGAGCCCTCCTGGGGACGTATATATACGACGCACAGTTCATAATTGCATCATACAATTAAGCAAAGTTGGTGAGCATTATGATATAGAGAAATTCGTGAAATTTAGCACTTTGCGTGTCCGAAAAAATGCTGTTCAAAAATATGATTTTTGCATTTGTATGGTGAAATTTACAACATTTAAAAAAAAATTGTCAAAAAATAAAATCTTCAATATTCTCTATATGTTACTGTCAGATCGTTAAGAGACTGTGGTGGACTGTTTGTTGTGTACAGTGCCATTAGTTTCAGGCAAACGTCTGATCTATTATCGGTTTCTGAATAAACGTGTTTCAACCCACGCACGGTGCTATTTATCTGGGAGGGGTGCAACTTTTGAAGACGCATATTATAATTGTTATCGAGATGGTGTCAATTTCCCTAGACAGTTAATCTAGCTATATGTCATTCTTGATGTATGACTAATTTTTGTGAACTTTTGACGTTTTCGGCCAATCTATTTGAAAAACGGCCGTTTTGACATAAGAGGCACGAAAACGTAGTTTGAGCGATGCGTGAGGTTGTTGTTTTGCTTCATTTGAAGTTGCTATTGACTGTAATACAATGGAGTCATTATTTACTGATAATGCTCCATCTAGGAGAGTTATTAAAAGCAATTAGCAAGCTAGTTACCGCGTGATATGCAAGGAAAATACACTGATAATATTGGTTATGTGGAAGTTACACGCTGCATTTTACACACCATGCGTAATATCCTATATTGAAGACAGCATGAGTTTGTGCTTCAAATGTCCCTGTTCAAGAGCGTGAATAATTTGTTTCGTATTTTAAAAAATGCGCCACATTAACGACATATTTCCAGTACGATGAGTTTAGCTGCAATTACATTACTTATACTGTGTATGCGACATCTACAAATGCGTGTTTCTTAATAACAAATACTAAAATGAACATCCGATAGCTTCCTATTTGTTAATCCTAATTATGTGATGCTTGCTTGTGTCGTATTTAGAACACAAAATAAGCATCAACGGGCGAGCAAAGGACATTTGATTACACCCCCACCCCTTAAACGCAGCCTCTATTTTAGTCAATTGTTGGTCGCCGAATGAAGCGGATTGTCCACGCGCGTCTAGAAATGCACTATATTTCACCTGCTCATTTTAGCGACATATATACTCTAACTGAAACACCGAACACAATTGAGAATATATTTAAATATACCCCAGATGTGACTGAGAATAAGAAAGCAGCGCATTTTATCCAAGTATGCCCCGACTGCCGTAATCCGATTAGGTTCATTGATGCTCATACAAACTAAAATTGGGCACCTAACAGAAGTGTCAGTATGTTGAAATTGTCTACAAGAACTAACACACCATCCCTGTCGACAGTCTTGCACTTTTCAGCTGTAACATAACCGAATTATACAGATATTTGCTTATGACATGTCAGCTTAAACTAATCACATACATAAGTGATATATAGTCTGATAAGAAACTATATAAATCACTGGTAATTTGTATGTTCTAACCGAATTGTCAACATCTAAGATGCTCTTTAATGCACTAAAAGCAATGTGGATATGTTTTAGTAACAACATTATTACCACAATGGATGCGTTTACAGCGATCAAGTTGCGGCAGAGGGTGGCGCAACTGTCTATTCAACATTTGCCACGTGTCTATGGTGTCACTGGCCAACATTTTTTTCTGACAGTAACTAATCTACCAGCTGTATCTGATGTGTTCAATAGTGTATGTACACCAGCGAAATAATTTGTGGCATAATAAACGACGTGTGATGGTTATGGAAGTGTCTCTGTCTAATATAATGGGTTGCGCCCGAGTAAAGTGCGGCTTATTGCAAGGGGGGTAGGGTGATAATTTGTTTGACGCAAGAGATACGTTCTACTGTGTATCACGAATATGCTTCCATCATGTAACGTGTATATTCCTGAATGTATGTCCCACATTTCAGCGTTCTACATACAATTTAATTGAAATTACCATCGAAAGACGCTGCCTGGCCTTTCAATACTGCGACAATTTATGAGAAACTGGCCTGTGATTCTGAGCCCTCCTGGGGACGTATATATACGACGCACAGTTCATAATTGCATCATACAATTAAGCAAAGTTGGTGAGCATTATGATATACAGAAATTCGTGAAATTTAGCACTTTGCGTGTCCGAAAAAATGCTGTTCAAAAATATGATTTTTGCATTTGTATGGTGAAATTTACAACATTTAAAAAAAAATTGTCAAAAAATAAAATCTTCAATATTCTCTATATGTTACTGTCAGATCGTTAAGAGACTGTGGTGGACTGTTTGTTGTGTACAGTGCCATTAGTTTCAGGCAAACGTCTGATCTATTATCGGTTTCTGAATAAACGTGTTTCAACCCACGCACGGTGCTATTTATCTGGGAGGGGTGCAACTTTTGAAGACGCATATTATAATTGTTATCGAGATGGTGTCAATTTCCCTAGACAGTTAATCTAGCTATATGTCATTCTTGATGTATGACTAATTTTTGTGAACTTTTGACGTTTTCGGCCAATCTATTTGACGTAAGACCACCAAAATGTGCACGTCCGCCATTACCCGACCGCAGAGTACCTTAAAAAAGCAGCATTATGCACGTTGTCTGGATTTCTGTGAGCACATATGTAGTGTGGAGTGATTATAAATGACGTTTTTGTGCAGCGTGACATCAGAGCTGTCAAATTACGACCGCTGTCATTCGGTGCATTTCTGCGTATTAATACATTTGTCATTTTGCTTGGTGATGTAATCAGGGGCAATCCGTGGGTGGCTCAAGCAGAAATGGAGGGGTGTAAGGTTTGAATGAACTTTGTGGGAGCCTGAGGTATTAAAAGTTCACGAATTTTCCACTGAACCTCTGTCTGTGGAGGGTAGACATGCTGTGAAATTGTCAATAAGAGAGCTGATCAAGATTAATAGGAAATGAAGGAAACGTTATAATGGTCGCCTATGGAAAATGCAAATGTGGTCTTAGGCCTAATTGAAAAACGGCCGTTTTGACATAAGAGGCACGAAAACGTAGTTTGAGCGATGCGTGAGGTTGTTGTTTTGCTTCATTTGAAGTTGCTATTGACTGTAATACAATGGAGTCATTATTTACTGATAATGCTCCATCTAGGAGAGTTATTAAAAGCAATTAGCAAGCTAGTTACCGCGTGATATGCAAGGAAAATACACTGATAATATTGGTTATGTGGAAGTTACACGCTGCATTTTACACACCATGCGTAATATCCTACATTGAAGACAGCATGAGTTTGTGCTTCAAATGTCCCTGTTCAAGAGCGTGAATAATTTGTTTCGTATTTTAAAAAATGCGCCACATTAACGACATATTTCCAGTACGATGAGTTTAGCTGCAATTACATTACTTATACTGTGTATGCGACATCTACAAATGCGTGTTTCTTAATAACAAATACTAAAATGAACATCCGATAGCTTCCTATTTGTTAATCCTAATTATGTGATGCTTGCTTGTGTCGTATTTAGAACACAAAATAAGCATCAACGGGCGAGCAAAGGACATTTGATTACATCCCCACCCCTTAAACGCAGCCTCTATTTTAGTCAATTGTTGGTCGCCGAATGAAGCGGATTGTCCACGCGCGTCTAGAAATGCACTATATTTCACCTGCTCATTTTAGCGACATATATACTCTAACTGAAACACCGAACACAATTGAGAATATATTTAAATATACCCCAGATGTGACTGAGAATAAGAAAGCAGCGCATTTTATCCAAGTATGCCCCGACTGCCGTAATCCGATTAGGTTCATTGATGCTCATACAAACTAAAATTGGGCACCTAACAGAAGTGTCAGTATGTTGAAATTGTCTACAAGAACTAACACACCATCCCTGTCGACAGTCTTGCACTTTTCAGCTGTAACATAACCGAATTATACAGATATTTGCTTATGACATGTCAGCTTAAACTAATCACATACATAAGTGATATATAGTCTGATAAGAAACTATATAAATCACTGGTAATTTGTATGTTCTAACCGAATTGTCAACATCTAAGATGCTCTTTAATGCACTAAAAGCAATGTGGATATGTTTTAGTAACAACATTATTACCACAATGGATGCGTTTACAGCGATCAAGTTGCGGCAGAGGGTGGCGCAACTGTCTATTCAACATTTGCCACGTGTCTATGGTGTCACTGGCCAACATTTTTTTCTGACAGTAACTAATCTACCAGCTGTATCTGATGTGTTCAATAGTGTATGTACACCAGCGAAATAATTTGTGGCATAATAAACGACGTGTGATGGTTATGGAAGTGTCTCTGTCTAATATAATGGGTTGCGCCCGAGTAAAGTGCGGCTTATTGCAAGGGGGGTAGGGTGATAATTTGTTTGACGCAAGAGATACGTTCTACTGTGTATCACGAATATGCTTCCATCATGTAACGTGTATATTCTTGAATGTATGTCCCACATTTCAGCGTTCTACATACAATTTAATTGAAATTACCATCGAAAGACGCTGCCTGGCCTTTCAATACTGCGACAATTTATGAGAAACTGGCCTGTGATTCTGAGCCCTCCTGGGGACGTATATATACGACGCACAGTTCATAATTGCATCATACAATTAAGCAAAGTTGGTGAGCATTATGATATAGAGAAATTCGTGAAATTTAGCACTTTGCGTGTCCGAAAAAATGCTGTTCAAAAATATGATTTTTGCATTTGTATGGTGAAATTTACAACATTTAAAAAAAAATTGTCAAAAAATAAAATCTTCAATATTCTCTATATGTTACTGTCAGATCGTTAAGAGACTGTGGTGGACTGTTTGTTGTGTACAGTGCCATTAGTTTCAGGCAAACGTCTGATCTATTATCGGTTTCTGAATAAACGTGTTTCAACCCACGCACGGTGCTATTTATCTGGGAGGGGTGCAACTTTTGAAGACGCATATTATAATTGTTATCGAGATGGTGTCAATTTCCCTAGACAGTTAATCTAGCTATATGTCATTCTTGATGTATGACTAATTTTTGTGAACTTTTGACGTTTTCGGCCAATCTATTTGACGTAAGACCACCAAAATGTGCACGTCCGCCATTACCCGACCGCAGAGTACCTTAAAAAAGCAGCATTATGCACGTTGTCTGGATTTCTGTGAGCACATATGTAGTGTGGAGTGATTATAAATGACGTTTTTGTGCAGCGTGACATCAGAGCTGTCAAATTACGACCGCTGTCATTCGGTGCATTTCTGCGTATTAATACATTTGTCATTTTGCTTGGTGATGTAATCAGGGGCAATCCGTGGGTGGCTCAAGCAGAAATGGAGGGGTGTAAGGTTTGAATGAACTTTGTGGGAGCCTGAGGTATTAAAAGTTCACGAATTTTCCACTGAACCTCTGTCTGTGGAGGGTAGACATGCTGTGAAATTGTCAATAAGAGAGCTGATCAAGATTAATAGGAAATGAAGGAAACGTTATAATGGTCGCCTATGGAAAATGCAAATGTGGTCTTAGGCCTAATTGAAAAACGGCCGTTTTGACATAAGAGGCACGAAAACGTAGTTTGAGCGATGCGTGAGGTTGTTGTTTTGCTTCATTTGAAGTTGCTATTGACTGTAATACAATGGAGTCATTATTTACTGATAATGCTCCATCTAGGAGAGTTATTAAAAGCAATTAGCAAGCTAGTTACCGCGTGATATGCAAGGAAAATACACTGATAATATTGGTTATGTGGAAGTTACACGCTGCATTTTACACACCATGCGTAATATCCTACATTGAAGACAGCATGAGTTTGTGCTTCAAATGTCCCTGTTCAAGAGCGTGAATAATTTGTTTCGTATTTTAAAAAATGCGCCACATTAACGACATATTTCCAGTACGATGAGTTTAGCTGCAATTACATTACTTATACTGTGTATGCGACATCTACAAATGCGTGTTTCTTAATAACAAATACTAAAATGAACATCCGATAGCTTCCTATTTGTTAATCCTAATTATGTGATGCTTGCTTGTGTCGTATTTAGAACACAAAATAAGCATCAACGGGCGAGCAAAGGACATTTGATTACATCCCCACCCCTTAAACGCAGCCTCTATTTTAGTCAATTGTTGGTCGCCGAATGAAGCGGATTGTCCACGCGCGTCTAGAAATGCACTATATTTCACCTGCTCATTTTAGCGACATATATACTCTAACTGAAACACCGAACACAATTGAGAATATATTTAAATATACCCCAGATGTGACTGAGAATAAGAAAGCAGCGCATTTTATCCAAGTATGCCCCGACTGCCGTAATCCGATTAGGTTCATTGATGCTCATACAAACTAAAATTGGGCACCTAACAGAAGTGTCAGTATGTTGAAATTGTCTACAAGAACTAACACACCATCCCTGTCGACAGTCTTGCACTTTTCAGCTGTAACATAACCGAATTATACAGATATTTGCTTATGACATGTCAGCTTAAACTAATCACATACATAAGTGATATATAGTCTGATAAGAAACTATATAAATCACTGGTAATTTGTATGTTCTAACCGAATTGTCAACATCTAAGATGCTCTTTAATGCACTAAAAGCAATGTGGATATGTTTTAGTAACAACATTATTACCACAATGGATGCGTTTACAGCGATCAAGTTGCGGCAGAGGGTGGCGCAACTGTCTATTCAACATTTGCCACGTGTCTATGGTGTCACTGGCCAACATTTTTTTCTGACAGTAACTAATCTACCAGCTGTATCTGATGTGTTCAATAGTGTATGTACACCAGCGAAATAATTTGTGGCATAATAAACGACGTGTGATGGTTATGGAAGTGTCTCTGTCTAATATAATGGGTTGCGCCCGAGTAAAGTGCGGCTTATTGCAAGGGGGGTAGGGTGATAATTTGTTTGACGCAAGAGATACGTTCTACTGTGTATCACGAATATGCTTCCATCATGTAACGTGTATATTCTTGAATGTATGTCCCACATTTCAGCGTTCTACATACAATTTAATTGAAATTACCATCGAAAGACGCTGCCTGGCCTTTCAATACTGCGACAATTTATGAGAAACTGGCCTGTGATTCTGAGCCCTCCTGGGGACGTATATATACGACGCACAGTTCATAATTGCATCATACAATTAAGCAAAGTTGGTGAGCATTATGATATAGAGAAATTCGTGAAATTTAGCACTTTGCGTGTCCGAAAAAATGCTGTTCAAAAATATGATTTTTGCATTTGTATGGTGAAATTTACAACATTTAAAAAAAAATTGTCAAAAAATAAAATCTTCAATATTCTCTATATGTTACTGTCAGATCGTTAAGAGACTGTGGTGGACTGTTTGTTGTGTACAGTGCCATTAGTTTCAGGCAAACGTCTGATCTATTATCGGTTTCTGAATAAACGTGTTTCAACCCACGCACGGTGCTATTTATCTGGGAGGGGTGCAACTTTTGAAGACGCATATTATAATTGTTATCGAGATGGTGTCAATTTCCCTAGACAGTTAATCTAGCTATATGTCATTCTTGATGTATGACTAATTTTTGTGAACTTTTGACGTTTTCGGCCAATCTATTTGACGTAAGACCACCAAAATGTGCACGTCCGCCATTACCCGACCGCAGAGTACCTTAAAAAAGCAGCATTATGCACGTTGTCTGGATTTCTGTGAGCACATATGTAGTGTGGAGTGATTATAAATGACGTTTTTGTGCAGCGTGACATCAGAGCTGTCAAATTACGACCGCTGTCATTCGGTGCATTTCTGCGTATTAATACATTTGTCATTTTGCTTGGTGATGTAATCAGGGGCAATCCGTGGGTGGCTCAAGCAGAAATGGAGGGGTGTAAGGTTTGAATGAACTTTGTGGGAGCCTGAGGTATTAAAAGTTCACGAATTTTCCACTGAACCTCTGTCTGTGGAGGGTAGACATGCTGTGAAATTGTCAATAAGAGAGCTGATCAAGATTAATAGGAAATGAAGGAAACGTTATAATGGTCGCCTATGGAAAATGCAAATGTGGTCTTAGGCCTAATTGAAAAACGGCCGTTTTGACATAAGAGGCACGAAAACGTAGTTTGAGCGATGCGTGAGGTTGTTGTTTTGCTTCATTTGAAGTTGCTATTGACTGTAATACAATGGAGTCATTATTTACTGATAATGCTCCATCTAGGAGAGTTATTAAAAGCAATTAGCAAGCTAGTTACCGCGTGATATGCAAGGAAAATACACTGATAATATTGGTTATGTGGAAGTTACACGCTGCATTTTACACACCATGCGTAATATCCTACATTGAAGACAGCATGAGTTTGTGCTTCAAATGTCCCTGTTCAAGAGCGTGAATAATTTGTTTCGTATTTTAAAAAATGCGCCACATTAACGACATATTTCCAGTACGATGAGTTTAGCTGCAATTACATTACTTATACTGTGTATGCGACATCTACAAATGCGTGTTTCTTAATAACAAATACTAAAATGAACATCCGATAGCTTCCTATTTGTTAATCCTAATTATGTGATGCTTGCTTGTGTCGTATTTAGAACACAAAATAAGCATCAACGGGCGAGCAAAGGACATTTGATTACATCCCCACCCCTTAAACGCAGCCTCTATTTTAGTCAATTGTTGGTCGCCGAATGAAGCGGATTGTCCACGCGCGTCTAGAAATGCACTATATTTCACCTGCTCATTTTAGCGACATATATACTCTAACTGAAACACCGAACACAATTGAGAATATATTTAAATATACCCCAGATGTGACTGAGAATAAGAAAGCAGCGCATTTTATCCAAGTATGCCCCGACTGCCGTAATCCGATTAGGTTCATTGATGCTCATACAAACTAAAATTGGGCACCTAACAGAAGTGTCAGTATGTTGAAATTGTCTACAAGAACTAACACACCATCCCTGTCGACAGTCTTGCACTTTTCAGCTGTAACATAACCGAATTATACAGATATTTGCTTATGACATGTCAGCTTAAACTAATCACATACATAAGTGATATATAGTCTGATAAGAAACTATATAAATCACTGGTAATTTGTATGTTCTAACCGAATTGTCAACATCTAAGATGCTCTTTAATGCACTAAAAGCAATGTGGATATGTTTTAGTAACAACATTATTACCACAATGGATGCGTTTACAGCGATCAAGTTGCGGCAGAGGGTGGCGCAACTGTCTATTCAACATTTGCCACGTGTCTATGGTGTCACTGGCCAACATTTTTTTCTGACAGTAACTAATCTACCAGCTGTATCTGATGTGTTCAATAGTGTATGTACACCAGCGAAATAATTTGTGGCATAATAAACGACGTGTGATGGTTATGGAAGTGTCTCTGTCTAATATAATGGGTTGCGCCCGAGTAAAGTGCGGCTTATTGCAAGGGGGGTAGGGTGATAATTTGTTTGACGCAAGAGATACGTTCTACTGTGTATCACGAATATGCTTCCATCATGTAACGTGTATATTCTTGAATGTATGTCCCACATTTCAGCGTTCTACATACAATTTAATTGAAATTACCATCGAAAGACGCTGCCTGGCCTTTCAATACTGCGACAATTTATGAGAAACTGGCCTGTGATTCTGAGCCCTCCTGGGGACGTATATATACGACGCACAGTTCATAATTGCATCATACAATTAAGCAAAGTTGGTGAGCATTATGATATACAGAAATTCGTGAAATTTAGCACTTTGCGTGTCCGAAAAAATGCTGTTCAAAAATATGATTTTTGCATTTGTATGGTGAAATTTACAACATTTAAAAAAAAATTGTCAAAAAATAAAATCTTCAATATTCTCTATATGTTACTGTCAGATCGTTAAGAGACTGTGGTGGACTGTTTGTTGTGTACAGTGCCATTAGTTTCAGGCAAACGTCTGATCTATTATCGGTTTCTGAATAAACGTGTTTCAACCCACGCACGGTGCTATTTATCTGGGAGGGGTGCAACTTTTGAAGACGCATATTATAATTGTTACCGAGATGGTGTCAATTTCCCTAGACAGTTAATCTAGCTATATGTCATTCTTGATGTATGACTAATTTTTGTGAACTTTTGACGTTTTCGGCCAATCTATTTGACGTAAGACCACCAAAATGTGCACGTCCGCCATTACCCGACCGCAGAGTACCTTAAAAAAGCAGCATTATGCACGTTGTCTGGATTTCTGTGAGCACATATGTAGTGTGGAGTGATTATAAATGACGTTTTTGTGCAGCGTGACATCAGAGCTGTCAAATTACGACCGCTGTCATTCGGTGCATTTCTGCGTATTAATACATTTGTCATTTTGCTTGGTGATGTAATCAGGGGCAATCCGTGGGTGGCTCAAGCAGAAATGGAGGGGTGTAAGGTTTGAATGAACTTTGTGGGAGCCTGAGGTATTAAAAGTTCACGAATTTTCCACTGAACCTCTGTCTGTGGAGGGTAGACATGCTGTGAAATTGTCAATAAGAGAGCTGATCAAGATTAATAGGAAATGAAGGAAACGTTATAATGGTCGCCTATGGAAAATGCAAATGTGGTCTTAGGCCTAATTGAAAAACGGCCGTTTTGACATAAGAGGCACGAAAACGTAGTTTGAGCGATGCGTGAGGTTGTTGTTTTGCTTCATTTGAAGTTGCTATTGACTGTAATACAATGGAGTCATTATTTACTGATAATGCTCCATCTAGGAGAGTTATTAAAAGCAATTAGCAAGCTAGTTACCGCGTGATATGCAAGGAAAATACACTGATAATATTGGTTATGTGGAAGTTACACGCTGCATTTTACACACCATGCGTAATATCCTACATTGAAGACAGCATGAGTTTGTGCTTCAAATGTCCCTGTTCAAGAGCGTGAATAATTTGTTTCGTATTTTAAAAAATGCG
The DNA here is from genome assembly GCA_964017155.1 of Oasisia sp. SBJ-2009. Lineage (NCBI taxonomy): Eukaryota > Metazoa > Annelida > Polychaeta > Sabellida > Siboglinidae > Oasisia > Oasisia sp. SBJ-2009. Next base: position 37,625,888 of record OZ024860.1, read on the forward strand.
CCACATTAACGACATATTTCCAGTACGATGAGTTTAGCTGCAATTACATTACTTATACTGTGTATGCGACATCTACAAATGCGTGTTTCTTAATAACAAATACTAAAATGAACATCCGATAGCTTCCTATTTGTTAATCCTAATTATGTGATGCTTGCTTGTGTCGTATTTAGAACACAAAATAAGCATCAACGGGCGAGCAAAGGACATTTGATTACATCCCCACCCCTTAAACGCAGCCTCTATTTTAGTCAATTGTTGGTCGCCGAATGAAGCGGATTGTCCACGCGCGTCTAGAAATGCACTATATTTCACCTGCTCATTTTAGCGACATATATACTCTAACTGAAACACCGAACACAATTGAGAATATATTTAAATATACCCCAGATGTGACTGAGAATAAGAAAGCAGCGCATTTTATCCAAGTATGCCCCGACTGCCGTAATCCGATTAGGTTCATTGATGCTCATACAAACTAAAATTGGGCACCTAACAGAAGTGTCAGTATGTTGAAATTGTCTACAAGAACTAACACACCATCCCTGTCGACAGTCTTGCACTTTTCAGCTGTAACATAACCGAATTATACAGATATTTGCTTATGACATGTCAGCTTAAACTAATCACATACATAAGTGATATATAGTCTGATAAGAAACTATATAAATCACTGGTAATTTGTATGTTCTAACCGAATTGTCAACATCTAAGATGCTCTTTAATGCACTAAAAGCAATGTGGATATGTTTTAGTAACAACATTATTACCACAATGGATGCGTTTACAGCGATCAAGTTGCGGCAGAGGGTGGCGCAACTGTCTATTCAACATTTGCCACGTGTCTATGGTGTCACTGGCCAACATTTTTTTCTGACAGTAACTAATCTACCAGCTGTATCTGATGTGTTCAATAGTGTATGTACACCAGCGAAATAATTTGTGGCATAATAAACGACGTGTGATGGTTATGGAAGTGTCTCTGTCTAATATAATGGGTTGCGCCCGAGTAAAGTGCGGCTTATTGCAAGGGGGGTAGGGTGATAATTTGTTTGACGCAAGAGATACGTTCTACTGTGTATCACGAATATGCTTCCATCATGTAACGTGTATATTCTTGAATGTATGTCCCACATTTCAGCGTTCTACATACAATTTAATTGAAATTACCATCGAAAGACGCTGCCTGGCCTTTCAATACTGCGACAATTTATGAGAAACTGGCCTGTGATTCTGAGCCCTCCTGGGGACGTATATATACGACGCACAGTTCATAATTGCATCATACAATTAAGCAAAGTTGGTGAGCATTATGATATAGAGAAATTCGTGAAATTTAGCACTTTGCGTGTCCGAAAAAATGCTGTTCAAAAATATGATTTTTGCATTTGTATGGTGAAATTTACAACATTTAAAAAAAAATTGTCAAAAAATAAAATCTTCAATATTCTCTATATGTTACTGTCAGATCGTTAAGAGACTGTGGTGGACTGTTTGTTGTGTACAGTGCCATTAGTTTCAGGCAAACGTCTGATCTATTATCGGTTTCTGAATAAACGTGTTTCAACCCACGCACGGTGCTATTTATCTGGGAGGGGTGCAACTTTTGAAGACGCATATTATAATTGTTATCGAGATGGTGTCAATTTCCCTAGACAGTTAATCTAGCTATATGTCATTCTTGATGTATGACTAATTTTTGTGAACTTTTGACGTTTTCGGCCAATCTATTTGACGTAAGACCACCAAAATGTGCACGTCCGCCATTACCCGACCGCAGAGTACCTTAAAAAAGCAGCATTATGCACGTTGTCTGGATTTCTGTGAGCACATATGTAGTGTGGAGTGATTATAAATGACGTTTTTGTGCAGCGTGACATCAGAGCTGTCAAATTACGACCGCTGTCATTCGGTGCATTTCTGCGTATTAATACATTTGTCATTTTGCTTGGTGATGTAATCAGGGGCAATCCGTGGGTGGCTCAAGCAGAAATGGAGGGGTGTAAGGTTTGAATGAACTTTGTGGGAGCCTGAGGTATTAAAAGTTCACGAATTTTCCACTGAACCTCTGTCTGTGGAGGGTAGACATGCTGTGAAATTGTCAATAAGAGAGCTGATCAAGATTAATAGGAAATGAAGGAAACGTTATAATGGTCGCCTATGGAAAATGCAAATGTGGTCTTAGGCCTAATTGAAAAACGGCCGTTTTGACATAAGAGGCACGAAAACGTAGTTTGAGCGATGCGTGAGGTTGTTGTTTTGCTTCATTTGAAGTTGCTATTGACTGTAATACAATGGAGTCATTATTTACTGATAATGCTCCATCTAGGAGAGTTATTAAAAGCAATTAGCAAGCTAGTTACCGCGTGATATGCAAGGAAAATACACTGATAATATTGGTTATGTGGAAGTTACACGCTGCATTTTACACACCATGCGTAATATCCTACATTGAAGACAGCATGAGTTTGTGCTTCAAATGTCCCTGTTCAAGAGCGTGAATAATTTGTTTCGTATTTTAAAAAATGCGCCACATTAACGACATATTTCCAGTACGATGAGTTTAGCTGCAATTACATTACTTATACTGTGTATGCGACATCTACAAATGCGTGTTTCTTAATAACAAATACTAAAATGAACATCCGATAGCTTCCTATTTGTTAATCCTAATTATGTGATGCTTGCTTGTGTCGTATTTAGAACACAAAATAAGCATCAACGGGCGAGCAAAGGGCATTTGATTACATCCCCACCCCTTAAACGCAGCCTCTATTTTAGTCAATTGTTGGTCGCCGAATGAAGCGGATTGTCCACGCGCGTCTAGAAATGCACTATATTTCACCTGCTCATTTTAGCGACATATATACTCTAACTGAAACACCGAACACAATTGAGAATATATTTAAATATACCCCAGATGTGACTGAGAATAAGAAAGCAGCGCATTTTATCCAAGTATGCCCCGACTGCCGTAATCCGATTAGGTTCATTGATGCTCATACAAACTAAAATTGGGCACCTAACAGAAGTGTCAGTATGTTGAAATTGTCTACAAGAACTAACACACCATCCCTGTCGACAGTCTTGCACTTTTCAGCTGTAACATAACCGAATTATACAGATATTTGCTTATGACATGTCAGCTTAAACTAATCACATACATAAGTGATATATAGTCTGATAAGAAACTATATAAATCACTGGTAATTTGTATGTTCTAACCGAATTGTCAACATCTAAGATGCTCTTTAATGCACTAAAAGCAATGTGGATATGTTTTAGTAACAACATTATTACCACAATGGATGCGTTTACAGCGATCAAGTTGCGGCAGAGGGTGGCGCAACTGTCTATTCAACATTTGCCACGTGTCTATGGTGTCACTGGCCAACATTTTTTTCTGACAGTAACTAATCTACCAGCTGTATCTGATGTGTTCAATAGTGTATGTACACCAGCGAAATAATTTGTGGCATAATAAACGACGTGTGATGGTTATGGAAGTGTCTCTGTCTAATATAATGGGTTGCGCCCGAGTAAAGTGCGGCTTATTGCAAGGGGGGTAGGGTGATAATTTGTTTGACGCAAGAGATACGTTCTACTGTGTATCACGAATATGCTTCCATCATGTAACGTGTATATTCCTGAATGTATGTCCCACATTTCAGCGTTCTACATACAATTTAATTGAAATTACCATCGAAAGACGCTGCCTGGCCTTTCAATACTGCGACAATTTATGAGAAACTGGCCTGTGATTCTGAGCCCTCCTGGGGACGTATATATACGACGCACAGTTCATAATTGCATCATACAATTAAGCAAAGTTGGTGAGCATTATGATATAGAGAAATTCGTGAAATTTAGCACTTTGCGTGTCCGAAAAAATGCTGTTCAAAAATATGATTTTTGCATTTGTATGGTGAAATTTACAACATTTAAAAAAAAATTGTCAAAAAATAAAATCTTCAATATTCTCTATATGTTACTGTCAGATCGTTAAGAGACTGTGGTGGACTGTTTGTTGTGTACAGTGCCATTAGTTTCAGGCAAACGTCTGATCTATTATCGGTTTCTGAATAAACGTGTTTCAACCCACGCACGGTGCTATTTATCTGGGAGGGGTGCAACTTTTGAAGACGCATATTATAATTGTTATCGAGATGGTGTCAATTTCCCTAGACAGTTAATCTAGCTATATGTCATTCTTGATGTATGACTAATTTTTGTGAACTTTTGACGTTTTCGGCCAATCTATTTGACGTAAGACCACCAAAATGTGCACGTCCGCCATTACCCGACCGCAGAGTACCTTAAAAAAGCAGCATTATGCACGTTGTCTGGATTTCTGTGAGCACATATGTAGTGTGGAGTGATTATAAATGACGTTTTTGTGCAGCGTGACATCAGAGCTGTCAAATTACGACCGCTGTCATTCGGTGCATTTCTGCGTATTAATACATTTGTCATTTTGCTTGGTGATGTAATCAGGGGCAATCCGTGGGTGGCTCAAGCAGAAATGGAGGGGTGTAAGGTTTGAATGAACTTTGTGGGAGCCTGAGGTATTAAAAGTTCACGAATTTTCCACTGAACCTCTGTCTGTGGAGGGTAGACATGCTGTGAAATTGTCAATAAGAGAGCTGATCAAGATTAATAGGAAATGAAGGAAACGTTATAATGGTCGCCTATGGAAAATGCAAATGTGGTCTTAGGCCTAATTGAAAAACGGCCGTTTTGACATAAGAGGCACGAAAACGTAGTTTGAGCGATGCGTGAGGTTGTTGTTTTGCTTCATTTGAAGTTGCTATTGACTGTAATACAATGGAGTCATTATTTACTGATAATGCTCCATCTAGGAGAGTTATTAAAAGCAATTAGCAAGCTAGTTACCGCGTGATATGCAAGGAAAATACACTGATAATATTGGTTATGTGGAAGTTACACGCTGCATTTTACACACCATGCGTAATATCCTATATTGAAGACAGCATGAGTTTGTGCTTCAAATGTCCCTGTTCAAGAGCGTGAATAATTTGTTTCGTATTTTAAAAAATGCGCCACATTAACGACATATTTCCAGTACGATGAGTTTAGCTGCAATTACATTACTTATACTGTGTATGCGACATCTACAAATGCGTGTTTCTTAATAACAAATACTAAAATGAACATCCGATAGCTTCCTATTTGTTAATCCTAATTATGTGATGCTTGCTTGTGTCGTATTTAGAACACAAAATAAGCATCAACGGGCGAGCAAAGGACATTTGATTACACCCCCACCCCTTAAACGCAGCCTCTATTTTAGTCAATTGTTGGTCGCCGAATGAAGCGGATTGTCCACGCGCGTCTAGAAATGCACTATATTTCACCTGCTCATTTTAGCGACATATATACTCTAACTGAAACACCGAACACAATTGAGAATATATTTAAATATACCCCAGATGTGACTGAGAATAAGAAAGCAGCGCATTTTATCCAAGTATGCCCCGACTGCCGTAATCCGATTAGGTTCATTGATGCTCATACAAACTAAAATTGGGCACCTAACAGAAGTGTCAGTATGTTGAAATTGTCTACAAGAACTAACACACCATCCCTGTCGACAGTCTTGCACTTTTCAGCTGTAACATAACCGAATTATACAGATATTTGCTTATGACATGTCAGCTTAAACTAATCACATACATAAGTGATATATAGTCTGATAAGAAACTATATAAATCACTGGTAATTTGTATGTTCTAACCGAATTGTCAACATCTAAGATGCTCTTTAATGCACTAAAAGCAATGTGGATATGTTTTAGTAACAACATTATTACCACAATGGATGCGTTTACAGCGATCAAGTTGCGGCAGAGGGTGGCGCAACTGTCTATTCAACATTTGCCACGTGTCTATGGTGTCACTGGCCAACATTTTTTTCTGACAGTAACTAATCTACCAGCTGTATCTGATGTGTTCAATAGTGTATGTACACCAGCGAAATAATTTGTGGCATAATAAACGACGTGTGATGGTTATGGAAGTGTCTCTGTCTAATATAATGGGTTGCGCCCGAGTAAAGTGCGGCTTATTGCAAGGGGGGTAGGGTGATAATTTGTTTGACGCAAGAGATACGTTCTACTGTGTATCACGAATATGCTTCCATCATGTAACGTGTATATTCCTGAATGTATGTCCCACATTTCAGCGTTCTACATACAATTTAATTGAAATTACCATCGAAAGACGCTGCCTGGCCTTTCAATACTGCGACAATTTATGAGAAACTGGCCTGTGATTCTGAGCCCTCCTGGGGACGTATATATACGACGCACAGTTCATAATTGCATCATACAATTAAGCAAAGTTGGTGAGCATTATGATATACAGAAATTCGTGAAATTTAGCACTTTGCGTGTCCGAAAAAATGCTGTTCAAAAATATGATTTTTGCATTTGTATGGTGAAATTTACAACATTTAAAAAAAAATTGTCAAAAAATAAAATCTTCAATATTCTCTATATGTTACTGTCAGATCGTTAAGAGACTGTGGTGGACTGTTTGTTGTGTACAGTGCCATTAGTTTCAGGCAAACGTCTGATCTATTATCGGTTTCTGAATAAACGTGTTTCAACCCACGCACGGTGCTATTTATCTGGGAGGGGTGCAACTTTTGAAGACGCATATTATAATTGTTATCGAGATGGTGTCAATTTCCCTAGACAGTTAATCTAGCTATATGTCATTCTTGATGTATGACTAATTTTTGTGAACTTTTGACGTTTTCGGCCAATCTATTTGAAAAACGGCCGTTTTGACATAAGAGGCACGAAAACGTAGTTTGAGCGATGCGTGAGGTTGTTGTTTTGCTTCATTTGAAGTTGCTATTGACTGTAATACAATGGAGTCATTATTTACTGATAATGCTCCATCTAGGAGAGTTATTAAAAGCAATTAGCAAGCTAGTTACCGCGTGATATGCAAGGAAAATACACTGATAATATTGGTTATGTGGAAGTTACACGCTGCATTTTACACACCATGCGTAATATCCTATATTGAAGACAGCATGAGTTTGTGCTTCAAATGTCCCTGTTCAAGAGCGTGAATAATTTGTTTCGTATTTTAAAAAATGCGCCACATTAACGACATATTTCCAGTACGATGAGTTTAGCTGCAATTACATTACTTATACTGTGTATGCGACATCTACAAATGCGTGTTTCTTAATAACAAATACTAAAATGAACATCCGATAGCTTCCTATTTGTTAATCCTAATTATGTGATGCTTGCTTGTGTCGTATTTAGAACACAAAATAAGCATCAACGGGCGAGCAAAGGACATTTGATTACACCCCCACCCCTTAAACGCAGCCTCTATTTTAGTCAATTGTTGGTCGCCGAATGAAGCGGATTGTCCACGCGCGTCTAGAAATGCACTATATTTCACCTGCTCATTTTAGCGACATATATACTCTAACTGAAACACCGAACACAATTGAGAATATATTTAAATATACCCCAGATGTGACTGAGAATAAGAAAGCAGCGCATTTTATCCAAGTATGCCCCGACTGCCGTAATCCGATTAGGTTCATTGATGCTCATACAAACTAAAATTGGGCACCTAACAGAAGTGTCAGTATGTTGAAATTGTCTACAAGAACTAACACACCATCCCTGTCGACAGTCTTGCACTTTTCAGCTGTAACATAACCGAATTATACAGATATTTGCTTATGACATGTCAGCTTAAACTAATCACATACATAAGTGATATATAGTCTGATAAGAAACTATATAAATCACTGGTAATTTGTATGTTCTAACCGAATTGTCAACATCTAAGATGCTCTTTAATGCACTAAAAGCAATGTGGATATGTTTTAGTAACAACATTATTACCACAATGGATGCGTTTACAGCGATCAAGTTGCGGCAGAGGGTGGCGCAACTGTCTATTCAACATTTGCCACGTGTCTATGGTGTCACTGGCCAACATTTTTTTCTGACAGTAACTAATCTACCAGCTGTATCTGATGTGTTCAATAGTGTATGTACACCAGCGAAATAATTTGTGGCATAATAAACGACGTGTGATGGTTATGGAAGTGTCTCTGTCTAATATAATGGGTTGCGCCCGAGTAAAGTGCGGCTTATTGCAAGGGGGGTAGGGTGATAATTTGTTTGACGCAAGAGATACGTTCTACTGTGTATCACGAATATGCTTCCATCATGTAACGTGTATATTCCTGAATGTATGTCCCACATTTCAGCGTTCTACATACAATTTAATTGAAATTACCATCGAAAGACGCTGCCTGGCCTTTCAATACTGCGACAATTTATGAGAAACTGGCCTGTGATTCTGAGCCCTCCTGGGGACGTATATATACGACGCACAGTTCATAATTGCATCATACAATTAAGCAAAGTTGGTGAGCATTATGATATACAGAAATTCGTGAAATTTAGCACTTTGCGTGTCCGAAAAAATGCTGTTCAAAAATATGATTTTTGCATTTGTATGGTGAAATTTACAACATTTAAAAAAAAATTGTCAAAAAATAAAATCTTCAATATTCTCTATATGTTACTGTCAGATCGTTAAGAGACTGTGGTGGACTGTTTGTTGTGTACAGTGCCATTAGTTTCAGGCAAACGTCTGATCTATTATCGGTTTCTGAATAAACGTGTTTCAACCCACGCACGGTGCTATTTATCTGGGAGGGGTGCAACTTTTGAAGACGCATATTATAATTGTTATCGAGATGGTGTCAATTTCCCTAGACAGTTAATCTAGCTATATGTCATTCTTGATGTATGACTAATTTTTGTGAACTTTTGACGTTTTCGGCCAATCTATTTGACGTAAGACCACCAAAATGTGCACGTCCGCCATTACCCGACCGCAGAGTACCTTAAAAAAGCAGCATTATGCACGTTGTCTGGATTTCTGTGAGCACATATGTAGTGTGGAGTGATTATAAATGACGTTTTTGTGCAGCGTGACATCAGAGCTGTCAAATTACGACCGCTGTCATTCGGTGCATTTCTGCGTATTAATACATTTGTCATTTTGCTTGGTGATGTAATCAGGGGCAATCCGTGGGTGGCTCAAGCAGAAATGGAGGGGTGTAAGGTTTGAATGAACTTTGTGGGAGCCTGAGGTATTAAAAGTTCACGAATTTTCCACTGAACCTCTGTCTGTGGAGGGTAGACATGCTGTGAAATTGTCAATAAGAGAGCTGATCAAGATTAATAGGAAATGAAGGAAACGTTATAATGGTCGCCTATGGAAAATGCAAATGTGGTCTTAGGCCTAATTGAAAAACGGCCGTTTTGACATAAGAGGCACGAAAACGTAGTTTGAGCGATGCGTGAGGTTGTTGTTTTGCTTCATTTGAAGTTGCTATTGACTGTAATACAATGGAGTCATTATTTACTGATAATGCTCCATCTAGGAGAGTTATTAAAAGCAATTAGCAAGCTAGTTACCGCGTGATATGCAAGGAAAATACACTGATAATATTGGTTATGTGGAAGTTACACGCTGCATTTTACACACCATGCGTAATATCCTATATTGAAGACAGCATGAGTTTGTGCTTCAAATGTCCCTGTTCAAGAGCGTGAATAATTTGTTTCGTATTTTAAAAAATGCGCCACATTAACGACATATTTCCAGTACGATGAGTTTAGCTGCAATTACATTACTTATACTGTGTATGCGACATCTACAAATGCGTGTTTCTTAATAACAAATACTAAAATGAACATCCGATAGCTTCCTATTTGTTAATCCTAATTATGTGATGCTTGCTTGTGTCGTATTTAGAACACAAAATAAGCATCAACGGGCGAGCAAAGGACATTTGATTACACCCCCACCCCTTAAACGCAGCCTCTATTTTAGTCAATTGTTGGTCGCCGAATGAAGCGGATTGTCCACGCGCGTCTAGAAATGCACTATATTTCACCTGCTCATTTTAGCGACATATATACTCTAACTGAAACACCGAACACAATTGAGAATATATTTAAATATACCCCAGATGTGACTGAGAATAAGAAAGCAGCGCATTTTATCCAAGTATGCCCCGACTGCCGTAATCCGATTAGGTTCATTGATGCTCATACAAACTAAAATTGGGCACCTAACAGAAGTGTCAGTATGTTGAAATTGTCTACAAGAACTAACACACCATCCCTGTCGACAGTCTTGCACTTTTCAGCTGTAACATAACCGAATTATACAGATATTTGCTTATGACATGTCAGCTTAAACTAATCACATACATAAGTGATATATAGTCTGATAAGAAACTATATAAATCACTGGTAATTTGTATGTTCTAACCGAATTGTCAACATCTAAGATGCTCTTTAATGCACTAAAAGCAATGTGGATATGTTTTAGTAACAACATTATTACCACAATGGATGCGTTTACAGCGATCAAGTTGCGGCAGAGGGTGGCGCAACTGTCTATTCAACATTTGCCACGTGTCTATGGTGTCACTGGCCAACATTTTTTTCTGACAGTAACTAATCTACCAGCTGTATCTGATGTGTTCAATAGTGTATGTACACCAGCGAAATAATTTGTGGCATAATAAACGACGTGTGATGGTTATGGAAGTGTCTCTGTCTAATATAATGGGTTGCGCCCGAGTAAAGTGCGGCTTATTGCAAGGGGGGTAGGGTGATAATTTGTTTGACGCAAGAGATACGTTCTACTGTGTATCACGAATATGCTTCCATCATGTAACGTGTATATTCCTGAATGTATGTCCCACATTTCAGCGTTCTACATACAATTTAATTGAAATTACCATCGAAAGACGCTGCCTGGCCTTTCAATACTGCGACAATTTATGAGAAACTGGCCTGTGATTCTGAGCCCTCCTGGGGACGTATATATACGACGCACAGTTCATAATTGCATCATACAATTAAGCAAAGTTGGTGAGCATTATGATATAGAGAAATTCGTGAAATTTAGCACTTTGCGTGTCCGAAAAAATGCTGTTCAAAAATATGATTTTTGCATTTGTATGGTGAAATTTACAACATTTAAAAAAAAATTGTCAAAAAATAAAATCTTCAATATTCTCTATATGTTACTGTCAGATCGTTAAGAGACTGTGGTGGACTGTTTGTTGTGTACAGTGCCATTAGTTTCAGGCAAACGTCTGATCTATTATCGGTTTCTGAATAAACGTGTTTCAACCCACGCACGGTGCTATTTATCTGGGAGGGGTGCAACTTTTGAAGACGCATATTATAATTGTTATCGAGATGGTGTCAATTTCCCTAGACAGTTAATCTAGCTATATGTCATTCTTGATGTATGACTAATTTTTGTGAACTTTTGACGTTTTCGGCCAATCTATTTGACGTAAGACCACCAAAATGTGCACGTCCGCCATTACCCGACCGCAGAGTACCTTAAAAAAGCAGCATTATGCACGTTGTCTGGATTTCTGTGAGCACATATGTAGTGTGGAGTGATTATAAATGACGTTTTTGTGCAGCGTGACATCAGAGCTGTCAAATTACGACCGCTGTCATTCGGTGCATTTCTGCGTATTAATACATTTGTCATTTTGCTTGGTGATGTAATCAGGGGCAATCCGTGGGTGGCTCAAGCAGAAATGGAGGGGTGTAAGGTTTGAATGAACTTTGTGGGAGCCTGAGGTATTAAAAGTTCACGAATTTTCCACTGAACCTCTGTCTGTGGAGGGTAGACATGCTGTGAAATTGTCAATAAGAGAGCTGATCAAGATTAATAGGAAATGAAGGAAACGTTATAATGGTCGCCTATGGAAAATGCAAATGTGGTCTTAGGCCTAATTGAAAAACGGCCGTTTTGACATAAGAGGCACGAAAACGTAGTTTGAGCGATGCGTGAGGTTGTTGTTTTGCTTCATTTGAAGTTGCTATTGACTGTAATACAATGGAGTCATTATTTACTGATAATGCTCCATCTAGGAGAGTTATTAAAAGCAATTAGCAAGCTAGTTACCGCGTGATATGCAAGGAAAATACACTGATAATATTGGTTATGTGGAAGTTACACGCTGCATTTTACACACCATGCGTAATATCCTATATTGAAGACAGCATGAGTTTGTGCTTCAAATGTCCCTGTTCAAGAGCGTGAATAATTTGTTTCGTATTTTAAAAAATGCGCCACATTAACGACATATTTCCAGTACGATGAGTTTAGCTGCAATTACATTACTTATACTGTGTATGCGACATCTACAAATGCGTGTTTCTTAATAACAAATACTAAAATGAACATCCGATAGCTTCCTATTTGTTAATCCTAATTATGTGATGCTTGCTTGTGTCGTATTTAGAACACAAAATAAGCATCAACGGGCGAGCAAAGGACATTTGATTACACCCCCACCCCTTAAACGCAGCCTCTATTTTAGTCAATTGTTGGTCGCCGAATGAAGCGGATTGTCCACGCGCGTCTAGAAATGCACTATATTTCACCTGCTCATTTTAGCGACATATATACTCTAACTGAAACACCGAACACAATTGAGAATATATTTAAATATACCCCAGATGTGACTGAGAATAAGAAAGCAGCGCATTTTATCCAAGTATGCCCCGACTGCCGTAATCCGATTAGGTTCATTGATGCTCATACAAACTAAAATTGGGCACCTAACAGAAGTGTCAGTATGTTGAAATTGTCTACAAGAACTAACACACCATCCCTGTCGACAGTCTTGCACTTTTCAGCTGTAACATAACCGAATTATACAGATATTTGCTTATGACATGTCAGCTTAAACTAATCACATACATAAGTGATATATAGTCTGATAAGAAACTATATAAATCACTGGTAATTTGTATGTTCTAACCGAATTGTCAACATCTAAGATGCTCTTTAATGCACTAAAAGCAATGTGGATATGTTTTAGTAACAACATTATTACCACAATGGATGCGTTTACAGCGATCAAGTTGCGGCAGAGGGTGGCGCAACTGTCTATTCAACATTTGCCACGTGTCTATGGTGTCACTGGCCAACATTTTTTTCTGACAGTAACTAATCTACCAGCTGTATCTGATGTGTTCAATAGTGTATGTACACCAGCGAAATAATTTGTGGCATAATAAACGACGTGTGATGGTTATGGAAGTGTCTCTGTCTAATATAATGGGTTGCGCCCGAGTAAAGTGCGGCTTATTGCAAGGGGGGTAGGGTGATAATTTGTTTGACGCAAGAGATACGTTCTACTGTGTATCACGAATATGCTTCCATCATGTAACGTGTATATTCCTGAATGTATGTCCCACATTTCAGCGTTCTACATACAATTTAATTGAAATTACCATCGAAAGACGCTGCCTGGCCTTTCAATACTGCGACTTTATGAGAAACTGGCCTGTGATTCTGAGCCCTCCTGGGGACGTATATATACGACGCACAGTTCATAATTGCATCATACAATTAAGCAAAGTTGGTGAGCATTATGATATAGAGAAATTCGTGAAATTTAGCACTTTGCGTGTCCGAAAAAATGCTGTTCAAAAATATGATTTTTGCATTTGTATGGTGAAATTTACAACATTTAAAAAAAAATTGTCAAAAAATAAAATCTTCAATATTCTCTATATGTTACTGTCAGATCGTTAAGAGACTGTGGTGGACTGTTTGTTGTGTACAGTGCCATTAGTTTCAGGCAAACGTCTGATCTATTATCGGTTTCTGAATAAACGTGTTTCAACCCACGCACGGTGCTATTTATCTGGGAGGGGTGCAACTTTTGAAGACGCATATTATAATTGTTATCGAGATGGTGTCAATTTCCCTAGACAGTTAATCTAGCTATATGTCATTCTTGATGTATGACTAATTTTTGTGAACTTTTGACGTTTTCGGCCAATCTATTTGACGTAAGACCACCAAAATGTGCACGTCCGCCATTACCCGACCGCAGAGTACCTTAAAAAAGCAGCATTATGCACGTTGTCTGGATTTCTGTGAGCACATATGTAGTGTGGAGTGATTATAAATGACGTTTTTGTGCAGCGTGACATCAGAGCTGTCAAATTACGACCGCTGTCATTCGGTGCATTTCTGCGTATTAATACATTTGTCATTTTGCTTGGTGATGTAATCAGGGGCAATCCGTGGGTGGCTCAAGCAGAAATGGAGGGGTGTAAGGTTTGAATGAACTTTGTGGGAGCCTGAGGTATTAAAAGTTCACGAATTTTCCACTGAACCTCTGTCTGTGGAGGGTAGACATGCTGTGAAATTGTCAATAAGAGAGCTGATCAAGATTAATAGGAAATGAAGGAAACGTTATAATGGTCGCCTATGGAAAATGCAAATGTGGTCTTAGGCCTAATTGAAAAACGGCCGTTTTGACATAAGAGGCACGAAAACGTAGTTTGAGCGATGCGTGAGGTTGTTGTTTTGCTTCATTTGAAGTTGCTATTGACTGTAATACAATGGAGTCATTATTTACTGATAATGCTCCATCTAGGAGAGTTATTAAAAGCAATTAGCAAGCTAGTTACCGCGTGATATGCAAGGAAAATACACTGATAATATTGGTTATGTGGAAGTTACACGCTGCATTTTACACACCATGCGTAATATCCTATATTGAAGACAGCATGAGTTTGTGCTTCAAATGTCCCTGTTCAAGAGCGTGAATAATTTGTTTCGTATTTTAAAAAATGCGCCACATTAACGACATATTTCCAGTACGATGAGTTTAGCTGCAATTACATTACTTATACTGTGTATGCGACATCTACAAATGCGTGTTTCTTAATAACAAATACTAAAATGAACATCCGATAGCTTCCTATTTGTTAATCCTAATTATGTGATGCTTGCTTGTGTCGTATTTAGAACACAAAATAAGCATCAACGGGCGAGCAAAGGACATTTGATTACACCCCCACCCCTTAAACGCAGCCTCTATTTTAGTCAATTGTTGGTCGCCGAATGAAGCGGATTGTCCACGCGCGTCTAGAAATGCACTATATTTCACCTGCTCATTTTAGCGACATATATACTCTAACTGAAACACCGAACACAATTGAGAATATATTTAAATATACCCCAGATGTGACTGAGAATAAGAAAGCAGCGCATTTTATCCAAGTATGCCCCGACTGCCGTAATCCGATTAGGTTCATTGATGCTCATACAAACTAAAATTGGGCACCTAACAGAAGTGTCAGTATGTTGAAATTGTCTACAAGAACTAACACACCATCCCTGTCGACAGTCTTGCACTTTTCAGCTGTAACATAACCGAATTATACAGATATTTGCTTATGACATGTCAGCTTAAACTAATCACATACATAAGTGATATATAGTCTGATAAGAAACTATATAAATCACTGGTAATTTGTATGTTCTAACCGAATTGTCAACATCTAAGATGCTCTTTAATGCACTAAAAGCAATGTGGATATGTTTTAGTAACAACATTATTACCACAATGGATGCGTTTACAGCGATCAAGTTGCGGCAGAGGGTGGCGCAACTGTCTATTCAACATTTGCCACGTGTCTATGGTGTCACTGGCCAACATTTTTTTCTGACAGTAACTAATCTACCAGCTGTATCTGATGTGTTCAATAGTGTATGTACACCAGCGAAATAATTTGTGGCATAATAAACGACGTGTGATGGTTATGGAAGTGTCTCTGTCTAATATAATGGGTTGCGCCCGAGTAAAGTGCGGCTTATTGCAAGGGGGGTAGGGTGATAATTTGTTTGACGCAAGAGATACGTTCTACTGTGTATCACGAATATGCTTCCATCATGTAACGTGTATATTCCTGAATGTATGTCCCACATTTCAGCGTTCTACATACAATTTAATTGAAATTACCATCGAAAGACGCTGCCTGGCCTTTCAATACTGCGACAATTTATGAGAAACTGGCCTGTGATTCTGAGCCCTCCTGGGGACGTATATATACGACGCACAGTTCATAATTGCATCATACAATTAAGCAAAGTTGGTGAGCATTATGATATAGAGAAATTCGTGAAATTTAGCACTTTGCGTGTCCGAAAAAATGCTGTTCAAAAATATGATTTTTGCATTTGTATGGTGAAATTTACAACATTTAAAAAAAAATTGTCAAAAAATAAAATCTTCAATATTCTCTATATGTTACTGTCAGATCGTTAAGAGACTGTGGTGGACTGTTTGTTGTGTACAGTGCCATTAGTTTCAGGCAAACGTCTGATCTATTATCGGTTTCTGAATAAACGTGTTTCAACCCACGCACGGTGCTATTTATCTGGGAGGGGTGCAACTTTTGAAGACGCATATTATAATTGTTATCGAGATGGTGTCAATTTCCCTAGACAGTTAATCTAGCTATATGTCATTCTTGATGTATGACTAATTTTTGTGAACTTTTGACGTTTTCGGCCAATCTATTTGACGTAAGACCACCAAAATGTGCACGTCCGCCATTACCCGACCGCAGAGTACCTTAAAAAAGCAGCATTATGCACGTTGTCTGGATTTCTGTGAGCACATATGTAGTGTGGAGTGATTATAAATGACGTTTTTGTGCAGCGTGACATCAGAGCTGTCAAATTACGACCGCTGTCATTCGGTGCATTTCTGCGTATTAATACATTTGTCATTTTGCTTGGTGATGTAATCAGGGGCAATCCGTGGGTGGCTCAAGCAGAAATGGAGGGGTGTAAGGTTTGAATGAACTTTGTGGGAGCCTGAGGTATTAAAAGTTCACGAATTTTCCACTGAACCTCTGTCTGTGGAGGGTAGACATGCTGTGAAATTGTCAATAAGAGAGCTGATCAAGATTAATAGGAAATGAAGGAAACGTTATAATGGTCGCCTATGGAAAATGCAAATGTGGTCTTAGGCCTAATTGAAAAACGGCCGTTTTGACATAAGAGGCACGAAAACGTAGTTTGAGCGATGCGTGAGGTTGTTGTTTTGCTTCATTTGAAGTTGCTATTGACTGTAATACAATGGAGTCATTATTTACTGATAATGCTCCATCTAGGAGAGTTATTAAAAGCAATTAGCAAGCTAGTTACCGCGTGATATGCAAGGAAAATACACTGATAATATTGGTTATGTGGAAGTTACACGCTGCATTTTACACACCATGCGTAATATCCTATATTGAAGACAGCATGAGTTTGTGCTTCAAATGTCCCTGTTCAAGAGCGTGAATAATTTGTTTCGTATTTTAAAAAATGCGCCACATTAACGACATATTTCCAGTACGATGAGTTTAGCTGCAATTACATTACTTATACTGTGTATGCGACATCTACAAATGCGTGTTTCTTAATAACAAATACTAAAATGAACATCCGATAGCTTCCTATTTGTTAATCCTAATTATGTGATGCTTGCTTGTGTCGTATTTAGAACACAAAATAAGCATCAACGGGCGAGCAAAGGACATTTGATTACACCCCCACCCCTTAAACGCAGCCTCTATTTTAGTCAATTGTTGGTCGCCGAATGAAGCGGATTGTCCACGCGCGTCTAGAAATGCACTATATTTCACCTGCTCATTTTAGCGACATATATACTCTAACTGAAACACCGAACACAATTGAGAATATATTTAAATATACCCCAGATGTGACTGAGAATAAGAAAGCAGCGCATTTTATCCAAGTATGCCCCGACTGCCGTAATCCGATTAGGTTCATTGATGCTCATACAAACTAAAATTGGGCACCTAACAGAAGTGTCAGTATGTTGAAATTGTCTACAAGAACTAACACACCATCCCTGTCGACAGTCTTGCACTTTTCAGCTGTAACATAACCGAATTATACAGATATTTGCTTATGACATGTCAGCTTAAACTAATCACATACATAAGTGATATATAGTCTGATAAGAAACTATATAAATCACTGGTAATTTGTATGTTCTAACCGAATTGTCAACATCTAAGATGCTCTTTAATGCACTAAAAGCAATGTGGATATGTTTTAGTAACAACATTATTACCACAATGGATGCGTTTACAGCGATCAAGTTGCGGCAGAGGGTGGCGCAACTGTCTATTCAACATTTGCCACGTGTCTATGGTGTCACTGGCCAACATTTTTTTCTGACAGTAACTAATCTACCAGCTGTATCTGATGTGTTCAATAGTGTATGTACACCAGCGAAATAATTTGTGGCATAATAAACGACGTGTGATGGTTATGGAAGTGTCTCTGTCTAATATAATGGGTTGCGCCCGAGTAAAGTGCGGCTTATTGCAAGGGGGGTAGGGTGATAATTTGTTTGACGCAAGAGATACGTTCTACTGTGTATCACGAATATGCTTCCATCATGTAACGTGTATATTCCTGAATGTATGTCCCACATTTCAGCGTTCTACATACAATTTAATTGAAATTACCATCGAAAGACGCTGCCTGGCCTTTCAATACTGCGACAATTTATGAGAAACTGGCCTGTGATTCTGAGCCCTCCTGGGGACGTATATATACGACGCACAGTTCATAATTGCATCATACAATTAAGCAAAGTTGGTGAGCATTATGATATACAGAAATTCGTGAAATTTAGCACTTTGCGTGTCCGAAAAAATGCTGTTCAAAAATATGATTTTTGCATTTGTATGGTGAAATTTACAACATTTAAAAAAAAATTGTCAAAAAATAAAATCTTCAATATTCTCTATATGTTACTGTCAGATCGTTAAGAGACTGTGGTGGACTGTTTGTTGTGTACAGTGCCATTAGTTTCAGGCAAACGTCTGATCTATTATCGGTTTCTGAATAAACGTGTTTCAACCCACGCACGGTGCTATTTATCTGGGAGGGGTGCAACTTTTGAAGACGCATATTATAATTGTTATCGAGATGGTGTCAATTTCCCTAGACAGTTAATCTAGCTATATGTCATTCTTGATGTATGACTAATTTTTGTGAACTTTTGACGTTTTCGGCCAATCTATTTGACGTAAGACCACCAAAATGTGCACGTCCGCCATTACCCGACCGCAGAGTACCTTAAAAAAGCAGCATTATGCACGTTGTCTGGATTTCTGTGAGCACATATGTAGTGTGGAGTGATTATAAATGACGTTTTTGTGCAGCGTGACATCAGAGCTGTCAAATTACGACCGCTGTCATTCGGTGCATTTCTGCGTATTAATACATTTGTCATTTTGCTTGGTGATGTAATCAGGGGCAATCCGTGGGTGGCTCAAGCAGAAATGGAGGGGTGTAAGGTTTGAATGAACTTTGTGGGAGCCTGAGGTATTAAAAGTTCACGAATTTTCCACTGAACCTCTGTCTGTGGAGGGTAGACATGCTGTGAAATTGTCAATAAGAGAGCTGATCAAGATTAATAGGAAATGAAGGAAACGTTATAATGGTCGCCTATGGAAAATGCAAATGTGGTCTTAGGCCTAATTGAAAAACGGCCGTTTTGACATAAGAGGCACGAAAACGTAGTTTGAGCGATGCGTGAGGTTGTTGTTTTGCTTCATTTGAAGTTGCTATTGACTGTAATACAATGGAGTCATTATTTACTGATAATGCTCCATCTAGGAGAGTTATTAAAAGCAATTAGCAAGCTAGTTACCGCGTGATATGCAAGGAAAATACACTGATAATATTGGTTATGTGGAAGTTACACGCTGCATTTTACACACCATGCGTAATATCCTATATTGAAGACAGCATGAGTTTGTGCTTCAAATGTCCCTGTTCAAGAGCGTGAATAATTTGTTTCGTATTTTAAAAAATGCGCCACATTAACGACATATTTCCAGTACGATGAGTTTAGCTGCAATTACATTACTTATACTGTGTATGCGACATCTACAAATGCGTGTTTCTTAATAACAAATACTAAAATGAACATCCGATAGCTTCCTATTTGTTAATCCTAATTATGTGATGCTTGCTTGTGTCGTATTTAGAACACAAAATAAGCATCAACGGGCGAGCAAAGGACATTTGATTACACCCCCACCCCTTAAACGCAGCCTCTATTTTAGTCAATTGTTGGTCGCCGAATGAAGCGGATTGTCCACGCGCGTCTAGAAATGCACTATATTTCACCTGCTCATTTTAGCGACATATATACTCTAACTGAAACACCGAACACAATTGAGAATATATTTAAATATACCCCAGATGTGACTGAGAATAAGAAAGCAGCGCATTTTATCCAAGTATGCCCCGACTGCCGTAATCCGATTAGGTTCATTGATGCTCATACAAACTAAAATTGGGCACCTAACAGAAGTGTCAGTATGTTGAAATTGTCTACAAGAACTAACACACCATCCCTGTCGACAGTCTTGCACTTTTCAGCTGTAACATAACCGAATTATACAGATATTTGCTTATGACATGTCAGCTTAAACTAATCACATACATAAGTGATATATAGTCTGATAAGAAACTATATAAATCACTGGTAATTTGTATGTTCTAACCGAATTGTCAACATCTAAGATGCTCTTTAATGCACTAAAAGCAATGTGGATATGTTTTAGTAACAACATTATTACCACAATGGATGCGTTTACAGCGATCAAGTTGCGGCAGAGGGTGGCGCAACTGTCTATTCAACATTTGCCACGTGTCTATGGTGTCACTGGCCAACATTTTTTTCTGACAGTAACTAATCTACCAGCTGTATCTGATGTGTTCAATAGTGTATGTACACCAGCGAAATAATTTGTGGCATAATAAACGACGTGTGATGGTTATGGAAGTGTCTCTGTCTAATATAATGGGTTGCGCCCGAGTAAAGTGCGGCTTATTGCAAGGGGGGTAGGGTGATAATTTGTTTGACGCAAGAGATACGTTCTACTGTGTATCACGAATATGCTTCCATCATGTAACGTGTATATTCCTGAATGTATGTCCCACATTTCAGCGTTCTACATACAATTTAATTGAAATTACCATCGAAAGACGCTGCCTGGCCTTTCAATACTGCGACAATTTATGAGAAACTGGCCTGTGATTCTGAGCCCTCCTGGGGACGTATATATACGACGCACAGTTCATAATTGCATCATACAATTAAGCAAAGTTGGTGAGCATTATGATATACAGAAATTCGTGAAATTTAGCACTTTGCGTGTCCGAAAAAATGCTGTTCAAAAATATGATTTTTGCATTTGTATGGTGAAATTTACAACATTTAAAAAAAAATTGTCAAAAAATAAAATCTTCAATATTCTCTATATGTTACTGTCAGATCGTTAAGAGACTGTGGTGGACTGTTTGTTGTGTACAGTGCCATTAGTTTCAGGCAAACGTCTGATCTATTATCGGTTTCTGAATAAACGTGTTTCAACCCACGCACGGTGCTATTTATCTGGGAGGGGTGCAACTTTTGAAGACGCATATTATAATTGTTATCGAGATGGTGTCAATTTCCCTAGACAGTTAATCTAGCTATATGTCATTCTTGATGTATGACTAATTTTTGTGAACTTTTGACGTTTTCGGCCAATCTATTTGACGTAAGACCACCAAAATGTGCACGTCCGCCATTACCCGACCGCAGAGTACCTTAAAAAAGCAGCATTATGCACGTTGTCTGGATTTCTGTGAGCACATATGTAGTGTGGAGTGATTATAAATGACGTTTTTGTGCAGCGTGACATCAGAGCTGTCAAATTACGACCGCTGTCATTCGGTGCATTTCTGCGTATTAATACATTTGTCATTTTGCTTGGTGATGTAATCAGGGGCAATCCGTGGGTGGCTCAAGCAGAAATGGAGGGGTGTAAGGTTTGAATGAACTTTGTGGGAGCCTGAGGTATTAAAAGTTCACGAATTTTCCACTGAACCTCTGTCTGTGGAGGGTAGACATGCTGTGAAATTGTCAATAAGAGAGCTGATCAAGATTAATAGGAAATGAAGGAAACGTTATAATGGTCGCCTATGGAAAATGCAAATGTGGTCTTAGGCCTGCATGTACGCATATATGTATGTATGTATGTATGTATGTATGTATGTATGTATGTATGCATGTATGTATGTATGTATGTGTATGTATGTATGTATGTATGTATGTATGTATGTATGTATGTATGTATGTATGTATGTATGTATGTATGTATGTATGTATGTATGTATGTATGTATGTATGTATGTATGTATGTATGTATGTATGTATGTATGTATGTATGTATGTATGTATGTATGTATGTATGTATGCATGCATGTATGTATGTATGTATGTATGTATTATATATGTATGCATGCATGTATGTACGTACGTACGTACGTACGTACGTACGTACGTTTGTATGTATATATGTATATATGTATGTACGTTTGTATGTATATATGTTTATATGTATGTATGTATGTATGTATGTATGTATGTATGTATGTATGTATGTATGTATGTATGTATGTATGTATGTATGCATGTATGTATGCATATATATATATATATATGTATATATATATATATATATATATATATATATATATATATATATATATATGTATATGTGTGTGTATGTAACTATATCCGGAATGGATTTCAGTAAAGAAAGGAGAGGTATATACTATACATAACAATTATAATAATTACTACCTGAGGATCCGACAGTCCATCCCATCGTAATTACATTCCCCACATTCGACACATTTCCCATGGAATGTGTTCCTAGGCCAAGACTCCTCAATCAAAATAATCTTTCCGAAGCCGCCGTATTGGTAGGCGCAGTATTCTATGAATGTGCCCGACTCTGCAACACACATAGCATCATGTTATAGCATAGTTAATTTTATTGATACATTTTTGTGTGATCTTACAGTGTAATTATTGTGAGGTGCTTTCGTCTGATTATCACGCAATGTTAGTAAGCGAATGGCTGCCATTTCATCTGACGTCAGTTGCTGTATCACATAATGTATCAGTTATCGCCTAGCCACATAGCGAATTTACATTAATTGCATTGTGCAAATAACAACCCGAAACCCCGGTGCAAAAACCCTGACAGCAAACAGCGCACACCATATTAGTCAAGAGCAATAGGCGCAGAACCAAGGTCAAGATAATACACAAATCTCGACGTGAAGTGACAGGGACGTTCCTGGGCCTACTATTCCCAGTCGACGCTCTCAATCCGGCTGACGTTCACGTGTGGTAAGAAGGAGTATCAACTTGCCACTGCTACTGTTGTCATATACCTACCTCTCACGAATGAGAGGGAAATATAAAAATGTGCGATACTCAGGGTTAATTCACCAACATAAACTGTACCGTAGCTTTGTTGGCATTATGAAGAGCCAGATTCACTCTCAGATATGGTCGTACAACAGTGTCGCGTGCCTGATGTTTGAACATACGCCGGATTAGCTCCCATTTTCACATCTCTAGACAAGACCTGACGAAGGCAGTACGTGTGAAGGTCAACGATTAATTGTTTCACCGATATGTGGGTGTAAGCATACTATAGGCGCTATGATAGGCAATCGGATGCATACTTTGAATTATTTTCAGTCGTCAGATTGCGTCCGACGTGAAGTAAAAATGTGCATATTGCCATAAAATATCATGTGACTAGACACTCTTGTACGAAACGGTCGTACAATATACAAGGGTCCTTAATGTACATTTACGATTATATGCCAAATACGCATATCTGTACTACATGACCAGTTTAACTTAACGAAATCTTAACGAAAGATTGATCCAATGTGCGATGTCTATCCATATAACATCCTTTGTCGTGCTCATAATTTCACCACTTCCGCTTTATGATTTGCCTCGACGTCTGATTCTTCAATCCTACACGTCCATGTAGTATGCCGGAGTTAACACGATTAGGCCCTGCACCTAATTCCAGTTACTCAATGTTCTTGGTTGATCTTATCTAAAACCCGCAGGTATTACGAACGCTGTGTGATACGTGATCCACACAGTATTGCATGTGCTGAATACTGCCTTTAAACTGATGAACTGATTTCCGAACGAGAGAGCGCTTGTGACGGAACCAGTTATATATGTTTGCGTCCCTAGTCGATCTAACCGGTCAGTAGTGTAGTGTAACTAAACCAATCATCTGCTGTTCGATTACTAAGTCATGCTTCATACAAATATCATTGTATTAATTTATTGTTGACAACATATTAAATATATAACATCATGTAAGGGCTGCTTTACAACTTGTATTAATAATGTATTTATTTTTGTTTGGATACTCGCTACGAAAAAGTCGTGCAAACCTTTGCGCTGGTTTGATTTCAGATGTCGTCCACGCGAGGACTTACAGCAAAGAGCACAACCGAGATTCGGATCAAACCAGTCACGAGTGTAGGAAGACGAACGAGGCAGATGTGATACATCGAAAATGTGGATGCGTGGCGTCAGCAGGTCATATGATGTAAATCGAATGACAAGGAAAATCCAAAGCAAACCCAGCTGAAAACACTTGTGAAATCGAAAAACGGACGGTTGTAATCAATTATGCTCGCAATAAACACAGCGTTGTACGAAAATACTCCGAAAGCTTTGTTTATGTGTGCAAAACCTTACGATAGATATATTTATTATGTTGTCCACTGGCGGATTTACAGCAACAGTCACAGTCCAGATTCGGGTAAAATAAGTCATAGAACTGTTAGGAGAATCCAGAACAGACCCAATTGAAAACACTTGTAAGATCGCTCGCAACAAACAAACATTGGACGAATATGAAAATTCTAAAAATATATTTTGTAACAATAACATAATAAAGTTGTTCCGATGTTTGAAAAGGAAGCATGTTACCCTTGCTGGTTTGTATGACATATTAGTAAACTCTCTATATTCTTTATTGACTGAATTATGTTTGAATTAATATAATGTATTCATTTATCCGCATGTGTTAGATGGCGCATGTTTAAAAACAATTTACCGGGTTTACATTTAATATAGTTAGCGAACATTTGTAATACATAATACGTCCGTATCCACACCTAGCAATTGATACGGGATGAGCTACGCTACTCTACTCCTGGCCGATCGTCTACGTAACGCTGGAGACAGCCTCTATTTGAAGACGGATGCACGACTAATGGGAATCCCAGTATTATAACACACTCATGTCCTAATCATTGCATGTACCACGAGCAGCGAGTGGCTGAAAACACCCAAACTAGTATATCACACCTCGTGCTGCGATTCCATTGAGTGACGTAAACATTACATTTATGAAATATATGTGCCGGGGTAGATAAGAGATGATACATACATAATCAGCGCAGCGACCCCTGGCGCGCGATGATGGTCAGCTCTATTGAGAGCAGACACATAAACACACAGTCAAGCACTCGTGTTCGCACAGATACACATCTCATACACACAAGCAGGCACGGCCACAAGTATACATATGCATACGTAGTCTTGCTCCTGCACGTACACACGCGAGCACGCGCACATGCACACGCAAGCGCACGCGCACACGCTGACGCACAAGCACAAGCACAAGCACAAGCACAAGCACACGCACACGCACAATGCAGAAGAGCATTTTCCAATAATCGTAAACGTGGGCCGATGCAGTCTCACCGCTGACGAGACACTGGCGTATTCGACGAGTCATCACTGAGGGGGTATTCTGCGAGGAAAACTAATGGTGTCTTCCAACCACCAGAGGCAAGTTTAACAAGATTTAACAAGATTGCCACCTAGAGAATCAACTCAAGATGGCAGGTGGACAAGGAAGCCCTTTGGCTTATCGAGAGTCCAACCTATCTATCTAAATGTACCCCGCCCTTCTTAGGTACATGTCAATTTTATTTTTGAACATATTAACACTACTAGCACTTACACAATCAGCCGATAATCTGTTCCATTCATTTACTGTTCTTTGTGAAAATGAAAATTTTCTAATATCTAATCTACATTGCTTCTTTGCTAATGTAACTCCATGTCCTCTAGTCCTTCTCCTTGACTGAGAAAAACATATTTCTGTCAATATTTTCATACCCATTCAATATTTTAAAAACTTCTATCTGATCTCCTCGCAGTCTCCTGGTTTCTAGTGTTGTTAATCCACATTCTTTTAGATGCATTTCATAACTAATATTCCTGAGTTTTTGTATCATTTTGGTTGCTCTTCTTTGTACTCTTTCTAGTATATCAATATCCTTCTTGCGATATGGCCTCCATGCCTGTATGCAATATTCTAAATGAGGCCTAACTATTGTTTTGTACAGTGGTATTATTAGTTCTTTTTCCTTGTACACTATATTTCGCCTAATTAATCCAAGAATTTGGTTTCCCTTCGCTGCTGCAATTGCACACTGTTCCGATACCTTCATGTCAGCACTAATAGTTAACCCTAAGTCCTTTTCCTTTACGGTAGTATTTAGTACAGTATCACCCATTGTATATTGTGCATCTTCATTCCCATGTCCTGTGTGGAGGCACTTACACTTCCCATAATTAAACAGCATTTGCCACTTCTCAGACCATTCGGTCAACTTATTTAGATCATCTTGTAATTGCTGTCTATCTGTATCACTTTTTATTTTTCTGAACACTTTTGTATCATCCGCAAACTTCAACACCTTGCTTGTTATAACATCATCCAAATCATTGATATATATTAAGAACAAAATAGGTCCCAATACTGATCCCTGCGGTACTCCACTCAAAACCGATTTCCAGTTTGAAACCTCCCCATCAACTACTACTCTTTGTCTTCTATCAATAAGCCATTTTTCTATCCAGTTAACCATAACATTGCCTATGCCATGGGCCTTCAGTTTAAGTAGTAATCTTTGATGTGGCACTTTGTTAAAATCTAAGTATATTATATCTACTGGTGATCCCTCATCTACCCACTTTGTGACATCTTCCAAAAAACATAAGATATTTGTTAAGCATGACCTCGCTTTTAGAAACCCATGTTGAGATGGGTTAATCAAGTTATTTTTAACAAGAAAATCAACCAAGTGATCTTTAATTAGTCTTTCTAATAGTTTACAAATCACTGATGTTAAACTCACTGGTCTATAGTTCTCTGACTTGCTTCTTGATCCTTTTTTAAATAATGGTATGATGTTTGCTTCTTTCCATTCTAACGGAACTACTCCTTCCTGTAATGCCAAATTGAACACTGTTGCAAGTGGTGTGCTAATTTGTTCTACAATTTCCAGTAGTAATTTGGGAGGAATCCCATCCACTCCAGGTGACTTATTATCCTTCATGTCCCTTATTTTCTTAGCTACCATTTTTGGTGTTACAATTAGTTGTCCTAAATAGTCTGACTCTCTCCCTTCGAATTTAGTCTCTGGTACTGGTAATGCACTAATATCTTCCCTGGTAAATACCGAACTAAAGTATTCATTTAGGTTTTCTGCCATTAAGAATCCCTCTGTTATTATGTTTCCATCACTATCTTCTAGAGGTCCGACCTTACCCTGAACTTTCTGTTTACTTCGAACATACGCATAAAAACTCTTGCTGTCATGTTTTATATTAAAAGCTAATTTTTGTTCATAGCTTCTCTTTGAATTTCTAATTTCAGCTGTAGCTTGGTTAAGTGCTTCTTTATAAATGGCATAGTCTGGTTCACTTCCATTATGTCTATATGCCTTCCACATCGTTTGCTTGTATTTTATTTTTCTAATGGCTTCTTTTGATAAGTGTTTCTTTTTTGACCGTTTCCCCTCTTTTTTCAAGGGGACAAATTTTTCGACAATGCAGTCAATTTCACTCTTTAAGATATTCCAACATTCTTTTGCTGTCTTATTCTCCAGTGTGTTATTCCAGTCTATCTTTGCTAAATATTTCCTCATGTCCTTATATCTTCCTTTGTGAAATTTTTTCCTGTATCGTATTTTTCGATTCTGTTCTTCTTTTACTTTGATGATAAAATATATCTGGTTGTGATCACTACATCCCAGTGGCTCACATATCCTGACATTATCAATAAATTCCTTCTGTGAGCTCAACACTATGTCCAACACGTTCTCACCCCTTGTTGGTTCTAACACGTGTTGAATAAGGAAACTGTCTTGTACTAAATTTAAAAACTTTTGATCTTCACTCCCAGTACTCTGTAGAGATTTCCACTGTATACGCCCATGGTTAAAATCCCCCATAATTAAAGTTGTAAATACCAGGTCGTGAACTTGAAAGTTAAGGCGTTTCTCGTTTCTACAGTTTACCACAGGTTAATGCGGGTGAGGGTGAGGGTGAGGGTGAGGGTGAGGGTGAGGGTGAGGGTGAGGGTGAGGGTGAGGGTGAGGGTGAGGGTGAGGGTGAGGGTGAGGGTGAGGGTGAGGGTGAGGGTGAGGGTGAGGGTGAGGGTGAGGGTGAGGGTGAGGGTGAGGGTGAGGGTGAGGGTGAGGGTGAGGGTGAGGGTGAGGGTGAGGGTGAGGGTGAGGGTGAGGGTGAGGGTGAGGGTGAGGGTGAGGGTGAGGGTGAGGGTGAGGGTGAGGGTGAGGGTGAGGGTGAGGGTGAGGGTGAGGGTGAGGGTGAGGGTGAGGGTGAGGGTGAGGGTGAGGGTGAGGGTGAGGGTGAGGGTGAGGGTGAGGGTGAGGGTGAGGGTGAGGGTGAGGGTGAGGGTGAGGGTGAGGGTGAGGGTGAGGGTGAGGGTGAGGGTGAGGGTGAGGGTGAGGGTGAGGGTGAGGGTGAGGGTGAGGGTGAGGGTGAGGGTGAGGGTGAGGGTGACGGTGACGGTGACGGTGACGGTGACGGTGACGGTGACGGTGACGGTGACGGTGACGGTGACGGTGACGGTGACGGTGACGGTGACGGTGACGGTGACGGTGACGGTGACGGTGACGGTGACGGTGACGGTGACGGTGACGGTGACGGTGACGGTGACGGTGACGGTGACGGTGACGGTGACGGTGACGGTGACGGTGACGGTGACGGTGACGGTGACGGTGACGGTGACGGTGACGGTGACGGTGACGGTGACGGTGACGGTGACGGTGACGGTGACGGTGACGGTGACGGTGACGGTGACGGTGACGGTGACGGTGACGGTGACGGTGACGGTGACGGTGACGGT
>OZ024860.1:37659910-37749910 GCA_964017155.1 Oasisia sp. SBJ-2009
CCTTTTGACGGAAATTGTAAAACATGTGTGGGAGTGTAACCTTTTAGATAATGTCAACACAACAAACGGACGACATAATTTGTATGAATTTGTATGCACATAAAGACACGAGCGTGGACAAACACAAGAATACACCCCATCCACCCACCCACACACACATTATAAGCTAACTAATAGGTCACCCGACGTCAGATCTCTAGAACGATTACCGCTTTGACATTTCCACGCACCGGATGTTGCTTGCCCCGATATCAAACAAACCCTGTTCAGCTATTTTAACATACACAATACGCTCCCAATCTGCTTAATAGTTTACTGAATTTAGTATATGTTTAGTGGCATGTACGACTGCTGTTCAAGCCGAAAGGTCTTCTAAACACGGGAGGCAGTAGAACAGAGCACACGATTCTGACCGACGCCTAGGTAAACATCAACTCCATAGAGGACCAGTGAAGATGAAGTTTCTTGTGGTTATTTGCTCTCGCCATTTGTTGCGTTGTCGAATATTGTAGTGACTTCTTCTTCATCAACACAACCGGATGTAAGTTTCGTCTTTCATCGTTCATCACATGTAATGGTGTTTTATTTACACACTTGTAATTATTGTGCTTTCTTCCCTTTACAGACATATGATTTGTCACGTGATATATTATTGGTGGCTATTTGTGTGCAACTATCTGACTTTAGCATATATGTATAACCCTATATAAAACAGTCCATGAAAGATACCACTGCTACGTCATTATACAAACGTTGCATATTCATTATTATGTAGTAGATGCAAAACAAAGACGTCTGTGTCATCGCTGATCACTTTACAGCTTCCAGAAGATAACTGATGATGGTAATATCTGCTTCATCAAGGCTGTTCATACTCTCCTCTCTTCCAACCATCGTCACATTGTTGCCCAAATTTAAAGTGGAGAGAACTCTGACGAAAGCCTTCTTATTCACTTTGCTCTTCATGATGGCATCGCGGCATGGGAACTTGCTTGATATTGTGATATTGTAGTTAACAGCACCTTCAACTGCACGCCGGATTCGCTCATGATCTTTTGCTGACCTGTCATCATAGCTATCGAAGATTACCAGCACTAATGTTCGTTGGTACTGACCGAGTCTATCCTTCATGCTGTTGGCGAGATCTGAAGCAGACCCAGCACATGGCCAAACAATGTGATATAGCAGTTGTTGGCCATCGACGATGACTATGTATGGAGCATCTGGCTGAAGAGCATGCACTTTCAGCTTAGAGACAAGAATGGATTTGTTCCTGTCCTCAGACATACATATTCATCAATGATTGAACAGCGCACAATTCATAGTCAAAGAGTGTTTGAAGTTCGACTTGCCGGTGCTGCCCTACTGTGTTGAGACGACAGAATAGTGATGCCAAGTCATAGAGCCTCTTATCACCTATGGCTACGCCACATTTGATAGATTCCATGGTTTTGACTTTTCTTTTCAGGGGAGCGTGGAAGCCACCAGGTAATGACGATCTGAAGTCAAGGAGCATGCTCTCCCCCATCTTGCGGGTTTCCTGGACGTTGACAGAAGCATTCGCCCCTTTGCCTTTGAGAGGATGGGAATGCTTCTTCGACTCTTCATAAACACGATTCCTGTAATCTGTATCGAGTATGCGCCTCTTCTCTCCTTCCTCCTTACGTTTCTCCTCCTTCATCTCATCATCAGCTGAATAAATGGAATCAATGGCAGGTGTGACATGGACACAGATAGGGTAGGACTCCACCCAAATGGCCACTTGGCCTTCTGACATGGTTAATCCCTTCAACCCCCAGGCATCTTACCCTTCTTGATGTATGTTTGCTCTCCAAACTGGTCTGCAGACACAGAATTCCATGTGCCAATATAAATGAAAGTTCTTCGCTCCTTTGTGCGAAATCCCTGCAATTGCTCAGTATGCATGCATTATCAGGCTGCGATACTGTGTCCTATCCATTTGGTCATGACAAAGCGACGACGCTAAAGGTACTGAAGTCCGCCGACCACTCTGGCCTCTACACTGTATTCGGTGAACAGAGTGCTAACCAACAACGGGTGCTAGAGACTGGACGCAAATCTATTTGCTCGCTCTATGGTGTTGCTGCAGGCCAAAGCATGGCTTCTGCCAGGTATGCGCTCTACACCAAAAGGACAAGAGGGAAAGCTGTATGTGTCAAAACGCTTCCACCGACAGACGCTAATTTGGCATATCACATCCTGCGAGCACACTATCAAGAAATGCTATGGAAGGCAGCAGACCAGCAGACTCCGCCTGCTGTTGACATCGCTGCTTGGGGGGGGGGAGTTGGTCAGTGGTGCAGGGTGTGTGCCAACTCCACGCATTGCAAGAGGACCAGCAGCTCCTCCTGCCCTCATGGACGTCATCAACTGCCAATGCAAAGCTGTCTGGAAAGCTTGCAGCAGTCATGCGTGTAGTTGTCATTCTGCAGGATTATCTTGCACGCCATATTGTTATTGTGTTGGCGAAGCCATGTGCTTCAATCCTTTCACCAAACATGATGAGAATGAAGCTAGACATGATAATGAGGATGAAGGTGATAGTACGGAGGAAGAGGGGAGCTAGACAGAATGGGGAATAACCTTTTCTACGAGAACGTAATGGGAATGAGTTATCGTTTAAATACCAATGGTTAATAATGTATACTGTGTCAATGCCCAAATGAAAATTGCCATTGCAAGAAGAAGAAGAAGAAGAAGAAGAATTTGTTTTTATTTGACCATTATTTAAAAACAATACACACATACACATTATCCATGTCATACATAAATAATCAGAACAATACAAACATAAAAAAAATTATAGCAAACATGGTAATAATGCGTATAATTAACAATTACAACCTGGGGTCAGGAGACTCCTCTAAGACCAGGCTAGTCGCTATCGAGGAGCCACCTATCCGAAAATTTAACGTACATAATAATTTCGTCATCTAGAACAAATTCTTCCAGAAACAAACCAAAAAAATATCACCAAACATACATAATATGAAGATGCTTGTGCGCAGCTGACAAGATTATTGTATTTCAAGTAGAAAGGCTCTGTTTTTAAATATAAATACTGAATGAAGTTTTTAGGTGGTTTTAGATTCTTAATTTTGCATACAAACATAGCAGTTTTGTCTAGTGCATATTACTTCATAACTTTGTAAGAAATACAGTTTTACATAATTTACAAATGCCTGATTACTATGTGACATAAGTTTTTCTTTCACTATTTCAGGAAGGTTATTTAATAATAGTGGCAAATTATGTCTGAGACATTTTTTTGCAAAATCATGTTTAATTTGATAAGTGTATATTTTATTTTTGTCTCTTGTGTCATGACCATGTACCTCATATTTAAACACAAACCTCCAATTTTGTAAATAGCAAGGTAGGTCATTGTGTAGATATTTATAGTAACATTTTAATTGTTGTAATTTAAGGATGTCATCTACTTTTAATAAGCTAAGTTGTTTGTACAGTGGATCAGTGTGGGAAATGTAGTTACTTAAAGTAATAATTCTCAGGGCTTTTTTTTGTAACTTTATTATTCTATTTGATTCAAAGCCCCATGCCATAATGCAGTAATTAATATGTGGCACTATTAATGAATTATATAATGTTTTCTTAATATCTAGGGGTAAAATATGTTTCAATTTATTTAAGATTCCAATTTTCTTAGAACACGCATTTGATATTTTTTCAGCGTGCTTTTTCCAGTTTAAATTTGTATCTATAATTAAACCCAAGAAATTAAATTCCTTAACTTGATCAATATTTATTTTGTCTATCTTCAGATTTAATATCTCTGTATTTTTCTTTTTCTTTTGAAATATCATAAATTTGGATTTTACTACATTTAGTGATAATTTATTAATCTTGAGCCAATCATTTATCTTAACAAGTTCTTCGTTAATTAAAGATTTTAAATTTCGGTCATGCGTGTTATCACTGAACACATTTAGTGTACTTGACAAAGTTGTGTCGTCTGTATAAATGAGAAAGTTAAACATTTGACTTGCTTGTGCAAAATCATTTATGTATATGATGAATAATAGTGGTCCTAAAATTGAACCTTGTGGTACACCTGTTGTTATTGATAACATATTTGATTTGATATTGTCAATTTCCGTGTATTGTTTACGATTTTCTAGGTAGCTGCTGAATAAGTTGAGATTTATTCCATGTACACCATAATATTTCAATTTATCAATTAAAATTATATGATCAATGGTATCAAAAGCCTTGGCGAGATCTAAATATATATTAATTGGTATTTCATCTTTATCCAGTTGTGTTATTATTCTATCTATTAATTCTAATGCCGCATATTCTGTTGAATGTTTCTGTCTGAAACCATATTGATGATCAAACAAAAGCCTAGAGTCTCTTAAATAAGATGATAATTGTTCAAAAATTATTTTTTCAAGTATTTTTGAAATAGCTGGTAGAAGTGATATGGGCCTATAATTACTGAAAACAGTTTTCTCACCTTTTTTATAAACAGGAATTACCTTTGCAATTTTTAGTTTATCAGGGAATATTCCTGTTGTTAATACTTGATTTATTAATAATGTTAAAGATTTGGTTAGTGCTGGTTCAAGAATTTTTAGTAATTTAGTGGAGAGACCATCATATCCACAGCTACTTTTGTTAGGTAAATTGATTATTGTCCTCTTTATAATATCTTCTTCAACATAGCTAAATGTGAAATTTCTCTCTACTATTTTATTTAGATAATATGTATGTTCACGAGTGCTTTTA
The DNA here is from genome assembly GCA_964017155.1 of Oasisia sp. SBJ-2009. Classification (NCBI taxonomy): domain Eukaryota; kingdom Metazoa; phylum Annelida; class Polychaeta; order Sabellida; family Siboglinidae; genus Oasisia; species Oasisia sp. SBJ-2009. Next base: position 37,664,681 of record OZ024860.1, read on the forward strand.
TATTTTATATTACTTGCCAGATTACTACCTATATTAGTAAAAAAATCATTAAATTTGTTTACAATTTCTGATTTATCTGTCACAATAGAATCAGAGTCTTTAAAATATTTGGGAAATGATTTGTTAGTTTTATTTCTAGAAAGGATTTCATTTATAGTTTTCCAAGTGTTTTGTTATATCAAATTTAAAATTATGAAAACATTTATCATAGTAGATTTGTTTTGCTTTACGAAAACTTGTTTTTAAAATGCTATTGTACGTTTTTAAATTGACCAATAATATGGCATATTCGGAAGATTCAGGATTAGTGAGTTTTATTTGTTTGTAAAGTTTATCTCTGTATCTTATTGAGGTTAGCAGTCCTTGGGTTATCCATGTAGACTTCTTATGCTTGTATTTGTTAAATTTCACTAATTTGCTAGTCATATATTTATTTTTAGCTTGGTTGATTTCATCTATGATAATATTATAATTATAATTTGGATCAGTATTTGGGTTTGTGTCTAATTTTGTGTATATATCAGAGGAGTGAAGATCATTTTTTACCTTTAACATAGCCTCTTTATTTTGTACATTAACTTGTATGAATTTTGTAGTATGATCCTCTTTAAGAGTGGTATTCACAAACATAAAATATGGCTGATGATCAGAAAATTTCTTAATTAGTATTCCTGCTGTACTTTGTAAAATACGTTTTGTTAAATTACAAAAGAAGTTGTCAATAAGAGTACCAGTCCTTGTTGTGAACCTTGTAGGAAGTGTAATTTGGGGGAAGAGACTGAATGAAGTTAACATATCAAAAAAAGTGCTACAGTGTTCTTGTTCATTTATTTTTAACATATTTATGTTATAATCCCCTGCAAGGATAACACTGTTGTTTTGGTGACATGGCAAAGTTGATATTACAGTTGAAAATTCATTTATGAATTTGTTATAATTTTCCATTGAGGGCCTTGGAGGACGGTAAATGTTTCCTATAATGACTGGCTGCGATAATCCTCCTCCAGTTATTTGTATTATTTGACCCTCCCAATGCTCATACATATTCAAATTCATCTTTACTTCATAGTCAAAACGATTATCTATATATATTAACAATCCACCTTTACTACTGCAGCTTTTTCCTTGTGAAATCCAGTCATATCCAGTTAACTGGATTAATGACAAGTCATCATTCTCAGATAACCAACTCTCCTGAAGGCATATTATGCTGAATTTAAAGTTTAACGAGGATACGTCATTTACATATGCCTCAAGTTCACTAAACTTTGCATTTATGGACTGTATATTTGAACTTAAAATACTTAACTGTTTTCCTTGTTTTTTGGCTAATGAATTAAATTTATCAAAGTCATAATATGATGATCGGCGTATTATTGGCAATTCGTTATTTCCGTCAATAGTATTGCCTGCGTTTAAAATATTATTTAGACAGTTATTTGTAACACCACCTGTAAATTGGAGAAACGTTTCGTCAGTTACCATTTACCTGTAATTTAAATTTTACTGAAATCATCTTGTTTTCAATGTATAAAAATATTTCGTTAACAGTAAGTGCCTTTCGGGTTTTGGTTTCACAAACGGTGCATGTTAAATAGCTGCATACAACTCCACAGATAGAAACAAACAGTTTTTGTTTGGCAAAAAATATAAAGAAAATAGTAGAATACAAAATGTGCATAATAGTGACATAATAGTTCAACACAATTGCATACATAGTTGACTGAGTAAGAACCATTGTCAACAACGAAAACACAATTAAGCAAAACATAACCAGTTAATTAGTATGAATACAGTAAAGCGGGTCTCATTAATAAGTATTAAAATGTTATAATAATTATCCCATTTGAATTAATGTGAAAACAATTTTTATACCTGCATCGGCATACTTTGTGAACGTGAGCCTTTAACGGTATAAGTGCGTGTCAAATGTCACACAGCCTGCTTGTCGAGATCACGAATGTTCTTGATTTGGGACACACGACTGGCGTTGTCCCGTATTAGGATATTTCCATCAATGCTCCAGGTTTCCTTGATCTTGCCGTTCTTCTTGGCCTTGCGACACTCGTAGAGGAGGTGCGAACGTGTCTTTGTCAAGTCGTCATTGACAAAGACTGGGTGCGTCGTCAGTGTTGTTGACGGTCCCGGCGCTGGCTGCGTGAACTTGATGCCTCTTCTTGCCGTGAAAACACGGCGTCTTGTTCTGTACGTGGCGAGTTTGATCAGGATCTGTCGAGTTTTGTCCGGCAGCTTGGGTCCGACACGATGCACACGATCAATCTCCTCAACCGTCAACGGAGGGAGGAGCGTCGAGTTGACGACTCGAAGCGTCTCCTGCAAGACGTCCTCCCCCTCTCGTTCCGGAATTCCTGAAATTCTCAGGGAGTTCCTCCTGGAATACTGTTCCAGGTCATCGGCCTTATCCTCAAGGTCTTGCACTTTTGTCGTCAGATCTAAGATCTGCTTGTCCTTTGCCATTATGATTGTGCGTAGCTCAGCTACCTCGTGCCGTAGTTCGTCCACGAGCAGTTCTTTTAATTTTTTGGCCACTTTCGGCTCACAAAGAGCCTCAAAGAGGTCGGAGGTGAAGTTTGTGGTCGACGCGGTCGACGCCCCCCTTGATCGGCTCATTGCGCTGTTTGGCTTCGACGGGGACAGGTGCAGAGTGTTGTGTCTGGCAGGTACTCAAGCGTGGCGGGATCGTCGGCGTGGCACAGGCGATAATATATTGATTCTAGGTCATGTACAAATGTTCCTTCTTTCCAACACTACCAACGCATTCCTAATAAGGAAAAAACTAGCCAAATCTCCTTACTACAACATCACTGCCACAGTGTCCATGTTTCACCTTTCTGTTAAAACTACCTCCTGTCAAACGTACTTACTTCTGAGGACCACACCGCTGGTCACTGTCACTCACACATGGTCCCGTGATGACACACAACAAGTTCTCAGTGAGTATCAGCAATTATATAATTAAGTACTTCTGATGTTATACTTTTAAATTGTTGTACCATTTTGTGTCATTTCCCAAGCCTTTTGTGCTTCTTGTCATGTGTAGTAATATACACATACATGAAGGTACAACTATTAGCCTTCCTGGAACTCAGTCATGATGAATGTTCAATGCTGAAGAGGAATTGTAAATAAATCTTCGAGCTATTTCCGGTTGAAATGGCGGCCATCTTGATTTTGTGTCAGGTGACCATAGAAAATGATTACATTAAATTCCTCATATGTTGGTGCATTGCATGTAGGCACAAAATCGTGGCTCTTGCATATGTTTGGTTAAAATGACCCCATTTTGAATATTACTCGGTTTTCTTGGGCGGGCATCAGTTGAAATACTTCCTTTTAAGTAGTCCTGATATGGTAAAACATAGGAATGGACAAAATAAAATCATATTTATATAGCAAAAGCCAATCAAATGGCGGCCATTTTGAATTTTGGTCATGTGGACATAGTCGGACATTATTATAAACGGTTCCATTCAATTCCTCGTACCTCAAAGCATGCGTGTACATACAAAAAATATGTTCTTAGCATGATGTAGTGTAAAGATGAACACATTTTGTAATTTATCAGGATCACGGCAGCCATGTTGGATTTTCATGGTTCCCACGAGTTGCCCAAGGATGGCGCATTGCCATCTCACATATTTGAGTTCAGGGACACATAATCTATATGATTCAGCAAAAAAACCTTAGACGACCAAACATTTCCACGTTCACAAAATGGCAACTCGACTATATATTTATTACGTATCTATTAAAAAGTATGCACAAACGTCATTCCAACAGTACATCAATTGGTATCTCTGAAATACAAAATGTCGATTAAATGGACAGTTGTTCACATATATTATGCCATTCGCATAAGTAGTAAAATATGTTCAAGACAACGTGAAGGCGACGATTGCTGCATGGCGATGTCGTATGGTATACAATATATAAAGAGCATTTTCCTACTGCATAGAGGGTGTCTGTTTCACATCAAAAATAAACCACGTTCAAATCCTGTTCTTCCGTGTCAAACGTTGAATTAATGTTGTTCTAGTTCACTCACTTGTGTTACTGTAATAGCACTAGCAAAAGCAAAAGCAATAGCAATAGCAATAGCAATAGCAATAGCAATAGCAATAGCAATAGCAATAGCAATAGCAATAGCAATAGCAATAGCAATAGCAATAGCAATAGCAATAGCAATAGCAATAGCAATAGCAATAGCAATAGCAATAGCAATAGCAATAGCAATAGCAATAGCAATAGCAATAGCAATAGCAATAGCAATAGCAATAGCAATAGCAATAGCAATAGCAATAGCAATAGCAATAGCAATAGCAATAGCAATAGCAATAGCAATAGCAAAATCAATAGCAGTAGCAGTAGCAGTAGCAGTAGCAGTAGCAGTAGCAGTAGCAGTAGCAGTAGCAGTAGCAGTAGCAGTAGCAGTAGCAGTAGCAGTAGCAGTAGCAGTAGCAGTAGCAGTAGCAGTAGCAGTAGCAGTAGCAGTAGCAGTAGCAGTAGCAGTAGCAGTAGCAGTAGCAGTAGCAGTAGCAGTAGCAGTAGCAGTAGCAGTAGCAGTAGCAGTAGCAGTAGCAGTAGCAGTAGCAGTAGCAGTAGCAAGAGCAAGAGCAAGAGCAAGAGCAAGAGCAAGAGCAAGAGCAATAGCAACAGCAACAGCAACCGCAACAACAACAACAACAACAACAACAACAACAACAACAACAACAACAACAACAACAACAATAACAATAACAATAACAATAACAATAACAATAACAATAACAATAACAATAACAATAACAATAACAATAACAATAACACTAGCAATAGCAATAGCAATAGCAACAGCAATGTCATTGCCGCTGCCGCTGCCGCTGCCGCTGCCGCTGCCGCTGCCGCTGCCGCTGCCGCTGCCGCTGCCGCTGCCGCTGCCGCTGCCGCTGCCGCTGCCGCTGCCGCTGCCGCTGCCGCTGCCGCTGCCGCTGCCGCTGCCGCTGCCGCTGCCGCTGCCGCTGCCGCTGCCGCTGCCGCTGCCGCTGCCGCTGCCGCTGCCGCTGCCGCTGCCGCTGCCGCTGCCGCTGCCATTAAATTACATTTTATATTACCGTGACACAAAGCGTAGTATACAGCCGTTCGATGATTGTATGTATGTACCAATATTCTGACAATAAACTTAACGAGGGCAAGTTGTTGTTTTGTCCGTGATGATCAGTGCTCAAACCGGCGTGAAATGAAGCGCCAGTAAGAGACACATGATGAACATGTGACGACCACGCACGACATTTCGTCTCGAGGTTGAGCGTGGGAAAATAGGTTTGAGTATGACTTTTTTGTAATAGAATGTTGTTATACATCCGTAGATATGGAGTACTGTTGAATGCGTTGCAACCAGACAATATTATCTGTGAAATCGTTCTTTTTTAATATTCGATTATATTTTCGCAGTTAACTTGATTTCAATAGAAATTACTGAAAGTTTCGTCACTTGTAAACCATTGTAAACAATTAGTAACTGTCTCAAGTGTGCTCACATGTGTGACAACAGTTACTTGTTTTTTATAACATATCAATATTGTATTACTGTTTTACGAATGTTAAATGCTATGACACATTTTCTGTCGTATCTGAAAATGTCATCTACGACAGTCAGGCTTTCAGCAATAGAACAAACCCGCAGTAATGCATGTCTTGTGTATATTCGTTTAACATTGTTACAACATGAAAACTGACATGTGATATACGTTTATAGCGTTTGAAGTTTCCTTCGACATTACGTTTTGTGAGCGGTAATAAAGACGATAAAAGTCACTTTGAAAGGGAGGTATTGTAGCAACAACACATCAACGACGATGTGTCCGACCGGAAGAGAATATTACATAACTTTCTTGTCTGACAGCTCAGTCACATAATCCAGCCTTTGGATTCAGACGAGAGACGTAGTTGCTAATCTATGTGTGCCTGGCGAGAGTTGAGCGGGGACCTACTAAGGGATGAAAATCACAATCGATTTTTAATTAGACATAACCATATACTGACGTTTGCTGCTATTATAATTATTTTCGCGGGACGAGTGTTAGTAAATTGCAAACATCAAACTGTAAATTAATTATTGACATGCATAGCTATACTAAAACCATTCTTGAGTAATTATATATGCATACATCTACCTTTAATGTATGTCAGGATGTAGTCAGACAGTGCAGCGTGGTGTGTGTGCGTGCGTGCGTGCGTGCGTGCGTGCGTGCATGCGCGCGCGTGCGTGCGTGCGCGCGCGTGTGTGGTATGGCGCGTATGCTATTCCACACGTGCATTCTATATATATACTGAGACGTCATGAGAACCTCTTTCACATGCTCGTGGACGTCACGCTGAGTGCCCACCATTGAACCACGCAGACACATCACTGGTCTCCTGCTGAATGTTACCATATATCTTCCGCAGTATCCGGCAGATGTACAGGCCGGTCGTACAACTGACGCCGACCATTTGTGACCTAGACGTTATGCAAACTGTTGAATGATTATCATGGGAACAACTTCAAATTCTTTCGAATCGGTAAGGAACGAAGCAAGACTCGTTTTATCTGTGTGGTCACTTAATTTGCGGCTCGACTATGTGAAATCTGTCCTGTCCTGTGTATCAGTGTTTGGCACCTCATATCGTTTCATCGATCGTCGCTAGATGACACACAAGTCAGAAGCCAGCATCAAATTGTGTTTCAGCCGTTTTGGCCAAACATTCATTTCTCGGGCGGGCCGATACTCAAAAATGCGGTACCAGAAACAATGCGTCTGACAGAATAAACAAAAACAGTATAATCGTGCCTTAGCGACTACTCGTTCAAACTAGCTTTTAATATCTAGTTTCGTATGGCACTCGCTCCCCATCGTTGTCAGATACATTCTATGCTTACGCGTTTTGACCAAAGGCAAGAGTTAATACGGTAATCCGACGGACAAAACAGAGAAATTACTATAAGGCAACAATAAGCTAATATGAAATACGAAGATCGCAACAGAGAAACGAGCATAACACGATGCTAGTTGTACTGACAATTGAAAGTGCAAGGCCACAGTCGCGGAATTATGTGTTTCCTTTACTCTGTGACCAACACTGGATATTTAACTGTAGGGAACACCCACATTCTTGAATTGAAATTGTTTACTGACGTGGGAAACACCCAGGAATTCGATTTAGAACGTTATTTACAACCGCTATAAACGTATCTATTCTAACACCGAGCCACGCGCTATTGTGTAGAAGTTCGAGTAGCAGACTATAAAAAAATCCATTCATGATGGTCCCAATGAGACGCTCCGCCCCGCCCCGTTCACACTGTTTACTGGCAACACAGGTATGTCGTTAAATAGGAGCGTCAGAGACAGGTATATGTCATACCACGGTTAATACGTCCACAACACGCAACAAGGTTGTTGCTAAACACCACTGCTGATTCAACCTTCATCTGTGACGTTGGGAAAGCCAGTGTACTAAAGATTTTCCATCAGTTGAACTGAACGACAATTACGAAGTTACAAGTGAACATATAACATCAGTGGGGCTAATTTAAGCCTTTGAGAGGGTTGCCCAACCTATGATGCGATTCCGTTTGGCCTTTCCTGTGCAGAAGCATGCCTATGTCGTTGTTTATACGTTACCTCCTGCTACCACTTGCGGTTGAAAGATGAATGTCATGCGTTTGGAGCAAGTGAGCATGAGGGTGCCGCCATTACAAGAACTTGCAAAATCACTTTCTTGTTGCAGATGTGTTGGCAGGTTATGCGGAGTCTGAATAATTATATAAGCGATTGCTAACTTTCCTGTGGCAATATCACATGGGAACAATCATAATAAACAGATAGTCGCTGTATTAACATTGCTATTCTTAATATATTATCATATTGATCCGATGTCAACATTTTCTTTCAATTTAGCATGTGACGGCGGCCATTGAGAGATCTGTGTTTGTCTAAATAAAATTCACTCTGCATAACCTCCTTTGTTTCTTTTCGTGAGTTTGCTAGGTTTCCTACGTAACTGTGTAGGGTGGATCATTTCATTTTGCGCTTGCGCTAACAAAACCATTATGTGACGGCTGAACACATATTGATTATTCTTATCAGATATTACACCGCCAAAACAGAAAATAAATCGCAAGCAGTAACATTTCATAGCTGTATATCTACGTCCAACTGAGTAGAGACTCATTACAAATTGGAGATGCTATGATTAAAAAAATACCTAAACGCATCGCTTTAATAAAATAGTTGGGGGAAGAAATGTTCTGCGAAAATATTGTATTTGTAATTACAACCAACTCAGTGGTATACGTGTATTTTAAGTTGTCAGAGCCAGTTGGTCACCACGGTGCAAAATTGTAATAAATTCAAACTGTCACGCAGCAGATGCTGTTATGGGGTGATATTACCACCGGAGCTAGGCTGCCAAGTACTCAGATTGTCTTGGACGGTGACTGACACGGAGCCAGATTGCAGAAGAACCAGACTGCCAGGGAACCAGATTGTAGAATAACCAGACTGCCAGGGAACCAGATTGTAGAATAACCAGACTGCCAGGGAGCCAGACTGCTGAAGAACCAGACGGCCACGGAGCCAGACTGCAGAAGAACCAGACTGCCACGGAACCATATTGTAGAAAAACCAGACTGCCAATGAGCCAGATTGCAGAAAAACCACACTGCCATGGAGCCCAGGCCGTCATAATGTGATATTTCCAGCAGGCAAATAGCTAGATTGTCTTGGACCTACGCTACTATGGAGCCAAAATGCCTGGCTGTCAGATTGCAATAAATCTAGACCCATATCGCGACTGTTATGGGGCCCCACTGCCGTGGAACCATGGTGTAAGATTGCCCTGGAACGCCGGTCGCATTCAGAGACATGTGAGTATATGTGTCACGATGTCGTCTGACATCAATCAACGTGTTTTGAGAACGGCATCCTCACTGTTTAGTACCAGCAGGTGACCACTGGTCAGCAAGACATCGGTACACGAATCAATACTGTTGCTGTTGTGAAGACATTCATGTACAACGCGTAAAGTATGGGTCCAAGCGGATATAAATATCGCCAGCCAACGCACGGGACTTCCACAGATGGGGAGAAGACAATATATCTACTCCTGTCCAAACTCTTCAAGTTCCGTTCAGGTATGAGCTCTTGTTAGGCCGCTGCGTTTACTATAGACACACCAATAGTGAGTGTTATGAGTATATGAGTATATAATCACGTGACTGGGAGCGCCTTGCTGGCTGCGCTGCTTACTGTTTCTCAGAACTGTGCAGATGTCTACCAGTTTTAGAGATTGTACGGTTTTAAAATGGTACACATAATATTGTGCTGGTTTCATAGAGCTTCCTTACGACGTCGAAAGCCTAAAACATCGTAACGTTACGCTAGGTGCGCTTCACCAGTCTGCTCCACAGTTGCACTTGGGCTGCGCCATGTATTTATTAGGCGTAACTTTACGCTAGTTGAAATATTTACACCAAGTTTGTTAATGCTCCCGACACGCCCAATCTCAACTTATTTCGTTATTTGTTTACACTGGATAACCTTTTCATTGATCATAGCTTGTCATCTGTTATACGAACTGCCAAAGGCGGCAGCTAAAGTGAAAAAGGGTGTTTACAAACAACACAAATAAAGTGATTCCCCGCCGCGACCTAATAGTCTGGGAGCCAAATGCCATTTTTTCCCTTAACCTTGCATTGTTGTATTAAGTTTTTTTTACTGTTGATTTTGGTAGCCAAGGGTCTCTATTTTCAGAAACTGCTTGATGACATGTTGTCATCCTTGAGCAATTTGAGAAATTCAAGATGGCGTCCAAGATGGCCACCATTACCTATAATTGACCATAACTTCCTACCTATTCACCATAGGAAGGTGATTTTAGTCTCTATACCGAGGTTTTAGGGGTCAAGCTATTCATTAGAACTGAGTATTTTGTTAATATCGTATTACATAATGGTAATTTCCAAGATGGCTGCCAATATGGCCGCCGTAACACTAAAAGTGGCATATCTCCTTAGCTATTTACTCCAAATTAGTCGTGAAGGTGTTTATCACTGGGTATTTTGGAGATACATATATCTGTATCAGACCAAAGTTCATATACTGATGATGTCATCTAGAAATCCAAGATGGCTGCCAGTTTACAAGCACTGGTTTATCTTCTATACTATTCAATATTGGGAAAAATATGAAAAGGTAAATGATCACAGGTGTTATATTATAACAAAAAAGATTCCCCAGAATCTCAGAGAATTGCGAATGGTAGCTGAAGAGGCATTTCGCGGAATCATTCAGGATAAACCACTACATTGCAGTTGTGACCTCATGTAAATTCTCGAAACCGAAGCCAGCAAGAGTCAAACTACCAAACTTTGGGTCGATGTTTTGATAAAACCTGTCCTGCTCACCATGATGTTCGTACGGGCTGAGCGCGAAGGTGACTGGCTACTTCATCTGGCATCCTACAAGCAAATGCTACCATACTTTGCTGCGGGACATGTGACCTATGCGAGATATGTGTTGTGCTACCTTCGTGAGATGGAACGGCTACCACAAGAGGTGTTGTCACACTTCACGAAGGGTGCTGGCTTATGGAATGCTCCTGGGGGGATAGTTGGCATCACGCTTAAGCCAGAAACGCTGAAGGTATGGGCCCTTAGTCTGCATGCATGCAGCTGGTTGGAATCTGATCTGGACGACATGACGGATGAGGACACTGAAAGTAAGGTGGTGACAACACACAATGGAGAGGCAAAAGCTAGGATTGCTGAAGACAAGACAGACCGAGATGGAATCAGACAAAAAATCGACACTTGCAATAATCCTTTAGATTCTGCGGCACACCCGAGTGGTATAGTCAATGTAGTTAGCGGCCAGATTGGTTCTACTGAAGTCAATGTCCACAATGCTGTCACAATCGGGACTGAACAAATGAAAGTTTTCGAAAGTCGGTTACCGCAGGGACTTTATGAAACCATCACCAAGAGGCTTGTTACTATGGATCATGCAACGAAGCATGTGAAGGTCGGGGCTGTGAAAGTATTTGATACCAGTTTGATTTACTCGAGGGTTATTGGCCTACAGGCTCGTGAGCGGGACATTGACATTGAGGATGTGCTTGGTCATGAACTTGCGCCAATTCCAACGTCCATGTTTGATGATACTCGAGATATGAGGATTGCGAAATCGAAATCTACCTTGAAGAAAATTCTCCAAGTTGAGGTGTCTGATAGAGTTGCTGGTGGTGCAAATGTTAGTGTGCTCGGTGGCTCAGCAATACTCTGCGTAGTTCCTTGGCCTGCTGATGGGTCTGTCAAGGACTATATAGCGAACTTCAAATATGCCATAGAAAAAAGGTTACGGGTCGAGGACGTGTATCTGATATTTGACAGATACTATGATTACAGCACAAAGCGTGTTACCAGAGGATCTAGGGCAACTGGTGTCAATAGGGTTCATCATTTGCAAGTCAACAGTAAACATCCAGCGCAGAAGATGCTACTAGCCTCTTCCAAAAAAGAAGCAACAGATGCAACTGATAGTTGATGATAATAAGTTTCACGAGGACAACACACGACATCACAAGTTGGTGGTAACAGGAGCAGATCCGGTGCCAATCGAAATCAGTGAAGGTGGAGTTGTCATCTCACGGGCAGATCTGGCAACTTCACACGAAGAAGCAGATGACATCATTGTCCAACAGGTCTTGAGTTGTGCCGCGGAAATGCAGAAAGCAAAATCATTGTTGTTGCTGATGACACTGACGTCTTTGTACTGTTGCTGCATTATCATCACATGGCAAATCTCAAGAATGCTGTATTGATGGAATCCCCCATCAAAGGAAGGACGGTGGTTGATAAAGGCAAAACTGTGCAGAAGCATTCTGAGATAGTCGAAGGAATACTCCCGGTACATGCAATTTCTGGGGGTGACACCGTTGTCTCCTATTTGGGAATTGGTAAGGCCACTGTACTCAAAACACTTCGATCGGGATACTCACTTAACTTGTTGGGTGCACCAGGGCATTCTATGGAATATGTTATTCAACAGGCTACCTCCTTCATGTCCGCGTGCTATGGACAAACAAACTGTAGTACAATGTCAGAGACAAGGTTAAAGGTATGGCTGTCAAAAACAGGCAAAGGGTCATCAACACCGAAGTTGTGTACATTGCCACAAAAACTGAGGCATTCAAAGAAAATGTTGAAAGAGCTCACAATCAGGCTTTGGTATGGCAGTCACTGTAAGCGCAGAATCCACCCGAGTTGGACTCAACGGAATATGGTTGGGTAAATTATGACCAAAACAAGTCCCTTCAACCAGTCACCCTCCCTGATGAAGTCGATCTAATCCCAGACATGGTACTACGTTTAATAAAATGTGGATGCCACAGTACTACTCCATGCAGTTCAAGTTCTTGTAGTTGCAACTATGCAAACATGAAATGCACAATATTTTGCGCCTGCTATAATCAGGGTTGCTGTAATCCGACATCATAGTTGATTGCATGTCTTCGCGATGCACATGGGCAACACAATGTACAGCAGCGTAAATTACAAGTGGTAGCCATCCTTAGATTTGAATCGTATAATATGCTTTTGGTAGTCTGTGTGAGAATTCAGATTTAAAATTAAAGAACATTTGTTATAACTACGTCAATCCTACGCTGAGCTATTTACGGGACTGCTAAATGTGTCTCATGGCATTGAATAGTCGCCATTAGCTGCGACCACTAGACCACATAACTGCTGATAAAATTACATTAAAGAAGCTAGGCCCCAGACACATAGTGCGACTTCAACAGAGCGTGGAATCAGATTGGCACGGAGCCAAGTCGCCTCGGTTAAGATTGTCGTAGACCGTCGCATTCAGATACATGTGAGTATGTGTCACGATGTCGTCTGACATCAATCAACGTGTTTTGAGAACGGCATCTTCACTGTTTATTTTTAGTAGGTAACCACAGGTTAGCAAGGCATCGATACACGAATCAACACTGTTGGTGTCTGTCGTGAAGACATCTACGTACAATCAGCGACTTTATACTTATATATAATATATATATATATATATATATATATATATATATATATATATATATATTTATATAATATACATATATATATATATATATATATATATATATATATATATATATATATATATATATATATGTATTTATATAATATATGCGTGTGCGTGTGCGTGTGCGTGTGCGTGTGCGTGTGCGTGTGCGTGTGCGTGTGCGTGTGCGTGTGCGTGTGCGTGTGCGTGTGCGTGTGCGTGTGCGTGTGCGTGTGCGTGTGCGTGTGCGTGTGCGTGTGCGTGTGCGTGTGCGTGTGCGTGTGCGTGTGCGTGTGCGTGTGCGTGTGCGTGTGCGTGTGCGTGTGCGTGTGCGTGTGCGTGTGCGTGTGCGTGTGCGTGTGCGTGTGCGTGTGCGTGTGCGTGTGCGTGTGCGTGTGCGTGTGCGTGTGCGTGTGCGTGTGCGTGTGCGTGTGCGTGTGCGTGTGCGTGTGCGTGTGCGTGTGCGTGTGCGTGTGCGTGTGCGTGTGCGTGTGCGTGTGCGTGTGCGTGTGCGTGTGCGTGTGCGTGTGCGTGTGCGTGTGCGTGTGCGTGTGCGTGTGCGTGTGCGTGTGCGTGTGCGTGTGCGTGTGCGTGTGCGTGTGCGTGTGCGTGTGCGTGTGCGTGTGCGTGTGCGTGTGCGTGTGCGTGTGCGTGTGCGTGTGCGTGTGCGTGTGCGTGTGCGTGTGCGTGTGCGTGTGCGTGTGCGTGTGCGTGTGCGTGTGCGTGTGCGTGTGCGTGTGCGTGTGCGTGTGCGTGTGCGTGTGCGTGTGCGTGTGCGTGTGCGTGTGCGTGTGCGTGTGCGTGTGCGTGTGCGTGTGCGTGTGCGTGTGCGTGTGCGTGTGCGTGTGCGTGTGCGTGTGCGTGTGCGTGTGCGTGTGCGTGTGCGTGTGCGTGTGCGTGTGCGTGTGCGTGTGCGTGTGCGTGTGCGTGTGCGTGTGCGTGTGCGTGCGCGTGCGCGTGCGCGTGCGCGCGCGCGCGTGCTCGTGCTCGTGTACGTGTACGCCTACGCCCGTATATGTATGTCTATATATATATATATATATATATATATATATATATATATATATACATATATATATATATATGTATTTGTATATATATATATTTATATATATATATGTATATATATATATATATATATATATATATATATATATATATATATATATATTGTTTATGCCATACATCCATTTACCTATTATACGTCGTCGAAAACTGTTACCTATCTGGTTTATACAAAGGTCGTATTTGTGTTTGCGACGTTGAATGGAATTTCGACCGTGATTTGTATGTTGACCTCGAAAGTATTGATATATTTCCCTGTGTACCGTCACGTAGGAAGCAAACCATCACTATGTGTAAATGCATTCTCGGCATGGTTGACTAATCCCAACCACGCCCATTGAAAACAACCCATTATGCACTGTATATCAATTAGCGTCATTTTGCTTATCGACACAATTTTCCTCGGTGCTTTGCTTTGCTTCGAAGTCATCAGGATCTGAGAAAGACCAGAACGGATCGAGTGGTATCATATGTTGTGGTTCGACTTGCTTGTTCCTGTGACGAACGCAGGTAAGTTCATTAATAAAAACGTATTTTGTTTGAGAGATACAAATACGTATATATATCTTAAAATGTTGCATATGATTTTGACACTATACGGAAAATGTGAATAACAAAAATAATTATAGTTCCATACACTCCTACATCAGAAATAGATATTGCAAATCTAAAGTGGTTGTAACATTTCCAATGCATTACTGTGTTTTATTGGGAATCGAAATGACACAGGTGTCAATCTACTACCTTGCTTCAGTCTACAGTTCCACTGTTGGCCGACAGTGACCGTTGTGAAATGAGTGAACGCTTAAACATTTTACTGATCCTGCCCAAACACACCAGAATATCGAACGCATGCCATAGTTCTTGATAGTGACCAGTTAATTAGTTCATTCCAAGGCGTGAACATTCATGGTTACCTGGATTTTTGAGAAATCGGCCATGCCAACGGCGTTCATTGTGATTGAAGTGGTTTCAAGTATTATATTATCGACATCCCACTGTTTAAGAAAATATTATGGGATTCCGTGTGATGCTAGTACCAATATGCAAACATATTAATATTGTAAGGTGTTGCTGATACATAGTAGTAGTAGTAGTAGTAGTAGTAGTAGTAGTAGTAGTAGTAGTAGTAGTAGTAGTAGTAGTAGTAGTAGTAGTAGTAGTAGTAGTAGTAGTAGTAGTAGTAGTAGTAGTAGTAGTAGTAGTAGTAGTAGTAGTAGTAGTAGTAGTAGTAGTAGTAGTAGTAGTAGTAGTAGTAGTAGTAGTAGTAGTAGTAGTAGTAGTAGTAGTAGTAGTAGTAGTAGTAGTAGTAGTAGTAGTAGTAGTAGTAGTAGTAGTAGTAGTAGTAGTAGTAGTAGTAGTAGTAGTAGTAGTAGTAGTAGTAGTAGTAGTAGTAGTAGTAGTAGTAGTAGTAGTAGTAGTAGTAGTAGTAGTAGTAGTAGTAGTAGTAGTAGTAGTAGTAGTAGTAGTAGTAGTAGTAGTAGTAGTAGTAGTAGTAGTAGTAGTAGTAGTAGTAGTAGTAGTAGTAGTAGTAGTAGTAGTAGTAGTAGTAGTAGTAGTAGTAGTAGTAGTAGTAGTAGTAGTAGTAGTAGTAGTAGTAGTAGTAGTAGTAGTAGTAGTAGTAGTAGTAGTAGTAGTAGTAGTAGTAGTAGTAGTAGTAGTAGTAGTAGTAGTAGTAGTAGTAGTAGTAGTAGTAGTAGTAGTAGTAGTAGTAGTAGTAGTAGTAGTAGTAGTAGTAGTAGTAGTAGTAGTAGTAGTAGTAGTAGTAGTAGTAGTAGTAGTAGTAGTAGTAGTAGTAGTAGTAGTAGTAGTAGTAGTAGTTTCGAAAATACAATTGACGAATGTCCATACATGTGATTCCGTATTACTGGTAACGGGCACACATTTCCTTTTGTAATATCATAGTTGGTATGCCTTTTGCCAGGTAATCTATGTCCGTTAGTTTATGTACCTCGGCTCCACCATCACCGAAAGGGTTTTCCTTGGACGCAGAGATCGACAATAGGATCGTAAAGGCAGCTACAACTCTCGCCCGCATCACGACTCGTGTGTAGATAAACCCCAAGCAGACACTGAAAACAATATGGCAGCCTACAACGCCTGTGTCATCAGCACAATGCTGTCCTGCAGTGAGACATGGACTTCGTCTGCCAGACAGGAGAGAATATTCAAAACCTTCCACCTGAGAAGTATTCGCTCTATCCTGGGCATACCCTGGAAAGACACAGTGTCAAACGCCGAGGTGCTATCTCGTTCTGGCTTTTCTAGTGTGTACACTCTGCTCATGCAGCGCAGACTGCGCTGGCTGGGTCATGTCCACCGCATGAACGCTGGCCGCATCCCAAAAGACATCCTCTATGGAGAGTTGGCATCAGGGACGAGAACCACTGGCCGCCCAAGGGTGCGATACAAGGACGTATGCATGAGAGGCGTGAAAGCGCTCGACATCAATGCAGCATCCTGGGAGGGCCTGCCAGCTGACCGCACGAGGTGGAGAAGTACCCTGAATCAACAACTCAAGACGGGGAAGAGTAGCTGATGAACGCAGCAGAAGACAAACGAATGCGCAGAAAGGAGCGCAGCAACTCCAGCAGACCAGAGACCTTTGTGGTAGAATCTGCCTCTCCCGCACCTTTTTGTCAGGCAATCTATGTGTGTCTACGTTACTATTATCAAACTAGTTTTGACATAGGTGGAGCAGTCTTATTTTTAACATATCCACGCATTGAGTATCTCAGCGTAACTCAATCCAGTAAAAATCATTTTAATGCCCTATTTTTGTAAAACTTAGATATTGTCAGATACATATTGGGGCAGGTTGTATGCCATACAGGGCATGCATTCTCTAACACCGGACTCACAATACTGACATATCTTTCTGTGTAATCACTGCACGCAGTGCATGAATCGGGATCCCACGATTGGTGGAAACAAATTAATGGGACTTAAAACAAATGGCAAATCATGCATGCAAGGTCTTGCTAAAAAAAAAAACAACGGGTGGTGATTGTGGTTTACTGGCCAGTACAATGAACAAGTTCTTTTTATCTGTACGTGACCAGTTGCCTATATTAAATATGAACAACCAGGTGTCCACGGTTAACGGAGATCTGCCGGATCAGTATGTGATAAGCGAATTTAGTACTTTGAAAACCTTGGAGAGTGTTAAAGTAAACAAGGCTACTAGCCTGGAAACATTCCTGCGTGTGTGTTAAGATATCATGCAAATGTTCTCGCCTGTCCATTAACTGTTACTAGAACATGCACTCCCTGTGGAATGGTAAATGATCAATGTAATACCGTTGCCAAAAACTAGCCCACCTGTGTCGATTAAAATATATTAGACCAATTTAACTAACTCCAATAGTGTAGCGAAGATAACGAAATATCAAATGTACTACAACATACACCTAAAACTAATATGTTACTACAGAATAACAACCCGTAGGTATAACTAAAAGTGGTATACGCCAACAATGAAGTAGGTTTCACTAGCCATCTCCCGTTATTCCTACAGATTACTCAGGAGACGAGTCTTTGCCGCTGCTCTGCCGCGGTGCCGACCGGGCGGGTGGCGTGCTGCCTGCTGCTGCCGCTAGCGCTCATGTCTCTCGCTACGGCGACGGAACTGCTGCCGAATGTTACTGGAGACGTGACTCTGACGACAGCCGGAAGTCCGTGGGTGGTGAAGGAGACGGTCTACGTCAAGGAGACCGGCTCGCTGACCGTGCAGCCTGGAGTGACCGTACTGATGGCGTCTGGAGCAAGTCTCATGGTCTACGGTCAGCTAATTGCGGAAGGAACGTCTACTGATCGTATTCAATTCACTTTGCTGGACACAAGGAACACGCCTGAAGGTAAACTAAAACTGACTCTTGCAATTTAATCAACCAAAAATGTTTTGTCTATATCACAAAGACTGTTCGCACTGCTTGTCTCTGTTACAACCTGACACGTTGGCTATCTAATAACCCTAGTAAGGGAGACGCTACATTTGTAATTGTAACTACATAGTCAGGGCAATCTTGCAAATGTTAATTCAAACATAAAATTGGCACGATTAATCATCAGGGCGTCCCTTTTAAAAGCCCGTAGGCTGTTCACTGAATCACAATGACATATTCTATAAAACGCACATTCATCTTGTAATATCTAACTGATACATTCGGGTGGAATCATACATGTAAATTCAGCTTCTGCATAGACATAAACGTATAACTTGACACCGAGAGTATTAAACTAGGACTATTGCCGTATGAAAATGGTATGTTTCTTTCGAAAAGTGCGGTCATCTTGAAAGATAGCAACCATCTTTATACTTCCTGAGCTAACAAGCTTTCTTCTCTCCAAAAAGAGTGGTCCCTCCTGGGTAGCTATGCCAATTTGGATATTTACATTACTATTTGCAAAATTGTCTCACTTATCCGCTACACGAAATATATATTTCAGACATACTGCACAGCCAGACCCGTTGCCTGACGACTTCTCCTTCTAAAATATGTGTGACAGTCTTCACGTTCGTTTCAGACCTATAACCGACCCGATGCATGTCGGCTGTTTCCGTATTGAATATGTGGGACAGTCTTAACGTACGTTTCAGGCCTATAACCGACACGATGCATGTCGGCTGTTTCCGTATTGAGTATGTGGGACAGTCTAAACGTAAGTTTCAGACCTACATCCATACTCGCTGCCTGTCGACTGTTTGTGTATGTATGTGCGACAGTTTTAACGGACATTTCGGACCTACAGCCGATCCGATGCCTGTCGACTAACTCCGTCTAACGTGTGTGACAATTTTAACGTACGCATCAGATATACGTCCACACACGTTGCCTGGCGACAATCTCCGTCTAACCAATGCGTGGCAGTCTTAACGTACATTTCAGGCCTACAGCCGGACCCGCTGCCTGTCGAATAATTCCGTCTAAAGTATATGTGAAAGTCTTAACGTACATTTCAGGCCTACAGCCGGACCCGCTGCCTGTCAACTAACTCCGTCTAAAGTATGTGTGACAGTCTTAACGTACGCTTAAGACCTACAGCCTGACCCACTGCCTGTCGACGAACTCCGTCTAAAGTATGAGTGACAGTCTTAACGTACGTTTCACATATTTGTATACACAAATTGATGCAGTCAGAACGACTTGTGTCCGTGAAAAGTCTCTCCTCATACGCAGGTGTTAATCGTCATGTACCATTATATATAGAGTGCCGATGAAGTAAAATTCGGCATATGTTTAATAGCCGTTTCGCTTTCGTGAATAGTAATTAACCCTTCACATTGGAATGCAGACTCAAATTCACTTAAACAGGATAAGTCATCAAAAAAGGGTTCAAACTATCAACCACTTCTTCTCGCTGATAAATACTCTTCTTTGAGTTCAAAGTTGTTAACCGCTTCCGTATCGCCGGTCTTAGTTAACACGTTGAAGCGAGTTGCTTTTCCCTGTGTAGAAAAAGTCTTGTTGGCTTCTCATATGTCTCTAAATAGTTAACTTAATCTCTAATTGTGGAGCCTTCCATCGATTCTTCGAATAATTTACCCATCTGGTTTTGGGCTTGTAAGATTTCTTCCCTCCCTTTTCGGAGGTAACCACTCGTCGCTGTAATACATTATCAAGCTTCGAACGCGGGTCCCGGTCACAAGCATTGCCTCGGGCATCTCTACCCGGGCCGGGCCGGTGCACCATCCCTGGGCGCCTTGTCGCTAACCTTCACCGTGTCTAGAGGTGACGGCCTGGATACATTTTGTTTACTGAACGTTTTGATGGATACTTCTTTCTTAAAGCGACGCGATCTTCGTGCGTCATTGCCCCTCCCGCTTTCTTCATCTGATCATTCAGGTCTTTAGCACTGCTGTCACTATGGGCGTTGTCCTCAACCGTCTGCGCTGCTAGCCGTGGACCAAGCCCCACTTACGTTGTCACGCCCGGCTGGCGCTGCTTCGTTTATCTCTTCTGGGTCGCGGGGTGTCATTTCATCGTCATCGCTGTCTGTGTCGTCGTCGTCTTGTCTCGTGGCTGCTGTAATATACGTTGCCTCTCACAATGGCCGCGCTGGGCGCACAGGGTGGATGGAGCCTGAGCTTCGTGAAATAATTACAGTGCGGGTTGACAGCGAATAGAATAGACGCCAAGAACGCCCACTTCACTGTATCGTTGTTATGACGCCGGCAGGCAGCACCGATTAGGAAACTGCGCTTTAGTGCCGTATAGAGGCGTGACGGTACCACTCGGTGCAACCCTCTATAAATAAATGTGTTTTCAACGTTACGCATAATTTAGCATGGCTTTTTATGATAAGCAGTTTATTCCCGCGATATATTATAATTGATGAACTAAATCGAAGAATGATCTTGTTTACGAGAACTGTCTTTCTTTGTTTCTATGGTATGAACTTATAGGGAGTGGTGTTATAATTATTATTATGCTTGTAATAATAATAATAATTATTATTACTCTACATATTTTGTCAAACATACATGCATAAACACACATACATACATATATACATACATGCATACATACATACATACGTACATACATACATATATACATACATGCATACATACATACATACATACATACATACATACATACATACATACATACATACATACATACATACATACATACAGACGTACGTACATAGGTATATACGTACATACGTACATACGTACATACGTACATACGTACATACGTACATACGTACGTACATACATACATACATACATACATACATCCATCCATCCATACATACATACATACATACATACATACATACAT
Source organism: Oasisia sp. SBJ-2009 (assembly GCA_964017155.1). NCBI lineage: Eukaryota > Metazoa > Annelida > Polychaeta > Sabellida > Siboglinidae > Oasisia > Oasisia sp. SBJ-2009. The sequence continues at coordinate 37,685,637 of OZ024860.1, forward strand.
ACATACATACATACATATATACATACATACATACATACATACATACATACATACATACATACATACATACATACATACATACATACATACATACACACGTGCATACGTTCATACGTACACACGTACACACGTACACACATACACACGTACACACGTACGTACGTACATACATACATACATACATACATACATACATACATATATACATACATACATACATACATACATACATACATACATACATACATACATACATACATACATACATACAAACATACACACACATACATACATACATACACATACATACATACATACACATATACATACATGCGCACACATACATACATACATACATACATACATACATACATACATACATACATACATACATACATACATACATACATACATACATACATACATACATACATACATACATACATACATACATACATACGTATATATATACATACACACGCACACATACACGCGTACGCAGTCACAGAACGAGGGAGGGGAAAGTTACGCTCGAGAGCCCGGACACAACTTAATATATTTTATTTCACTGTCACCGTCATTACTGATGTTACCACTATTTCAAGGACATATTGAATCCTACAAATACTTGTCTGTAGTGTATGGATAAAGAACCAAGTACACTGCGTCAACTTCTCAAAACAATGCTTGACGACACATGTGTCTCTCCTGGTGTAAAATAAAACAAATTATATATTGACTCTCTTCGGTAAGATTTTGTCTTAGCCAAGGAGTTTTAAGCTTAAAAGAAGTAAAGCTTGGTATGAAGAAAAACAATCTGATTGCAATCGAATCTATTTGGAACAACCTACCTGAACCGATTGTAAATATGTGACTGTCTGTTTCAGCAACGTTGTCGTGTCACAGTCTTCACAGAATGGCATCAAACTGGGCAACATCACGACCTCGTTATCTATGACCAATGTGACAGTCAACGACAACCAATTGTCTGGACTGAACATCACTGCTGAGCCGAGTTCTTCCGTCTTCAGTAACGTACACGCTGCACGTAAGTGACGCTTGAACATGAACACGTTCTCTGAACATATAGCTGCGCCTAAGAAGGAGTCGTCGGTTTTGTCACATTGAATCAACCAGGTTTTGTAAACTTTAGCATGTTGTTTGCTGAATCAGTTATGTTGTAGGTGATCATCAAACACGCCGAGGATGTCTTCTGATATATATATATATATATATATATATATATATATATATATATTATATATATATATACATACGGTGTATATAATATATATATATATATATATATATATATATATATATATATATATATATATATATATATATAATTATATATAGTATATCGACTATAGACTAGCTGCTATAATTATTTAGTTATTATATTAGATAAATAAGTAAGTAAGCTAGTAAGTAACTTTATTTCATTTCTTCATCCAAATCTGAGGATGGAAGGCATAATTCAAAAGTAATGTCAAACTGATGAAGTGACTTCCAGAGAAGTATAACACGTAAGCCGGGAACTCACTGAACCGGACGGCCGGCCAGCCGGCCGACGCACGAAATATGAAATCGGCAGGGCAACGTGGGAACATCGGGTCGTCGGCCGGTTTAGTCATTTTGGAACTCACAGAACCGGCCGACCGGCCGACCGTTGCCCGCCAGATGCTACGATTTTTCGAACACACACATCCGGCCGATTTCATAATTTAAGTGCTATTAATTTAAATTTAAATTCGTTTAATTTTTTTCCATAGAGGTATTCAATATGCTCGTCCAAGTTACCTACATCCAAAAGTTCATCATGGCGGACTCAGAGGATAAATTCATGCCGATTTGTGTTGCTGCAAGTGCCGCATTTGTGGCAATGTCTCAGAGGATCTGCCGGCCGGACGTCGGGTAGGCGTCGGCCGGCCGGCAATATCAAACATATTTGATGCCGCCGGCCGGCGTCGTGCGTGCATCGGCTCGACGCACGACGCCCGGCCGATGCCACGATTTTTGGAACTTACATAACCGATGCCCGGCCGATGCCCTACGACGTCCGGCCGATGCAAAATCGGCCGGCCGGCCGGCTTAGTGAGTTCCCGGCTTTATCGAAATGGTCGCCCAGTAAATGTTAACTAATAAAGTATACTCCAACATATAAATTACTTCCTAAATTAATGGTACCGATGATATACCAACAAAATGCATTAGCCAAGTCATTATAACATATAATTATATATATATATATATATATATATATATATATATATATATATATATATATATATATATATATATATATATATATATATATATTAATACCAATTGTAAAGGTCCTGACTATTTGTTTAACATTTATTTGTCCCATTAACTGATTACCCACAAATTATCGCTCACATGTTGGCATTGTCGCCGACGTCTATTCGATCGTAAGGCGACGGCATCCAACGAAACGGCTATGGCTGCCGACGAAGTATAACCTGCCGTCGAAGCGCGAAATGGTGGTTCACCTGCCAAAACACCCCCAGCCACTTGTGTTCTGGCCAAACAAGCCAGAATCGTGGAAAATATTCCGTCGGCGCTGGTCATATTTTTGCATACTATCAGATATGGCTGCCAAGCCACGAAACTATTAGGTCGCGATGCTAGAAAACTCACTTGGAGACGAAGCCATGCGGCTGTATGACGGTTTGCAGTTCACAACACCACACGAACACCGCACCACGACGGAGATTATATCAGCGTCTGACGAATTCGACATAGGGGAGGCATACGGAACTTTTGAACGATAAAAGCTCAATAGATTTAACAAGATTTTAACAAGATTTAACAAGATTGCCACCTAGAGAATCAACTCTAGATGGCAGGTGGACAAGGAAGCCCTTTGGCTTATCGAGAGTCCAACCTATCTAACTAAATGTACCCAGCCCTTCTTAGGTATATGTCAATTTTATTTTTAAACATATTAACACTACTAGCACCTACACAATCAGCTGATAATATGTTCCATTAATTTACTGTTCTTTGTGAAAATGAAAATTTTCTAATATCTAGTCTACACTGCTTCTTTGCTAATGTAATTCCAGGTCCTCTAGTCCTTCTCTCTTCCTTAACAGAGAACAAAATATTTCTGTCAATATTTTCATACCCATTCAATATTTTAAAAACTTCTATCTGATCTCCTCTCAATCTCCTGGTTTCTAGTGTTGTTAATCCACATTCTTTTAGACGCATTTCATAACTAATATTCCTGAGTTTTTGTATAATTTTGGTTGCTCTTCTTTGTACTCTTTCTAGTATATCAATATCCTTCTTGCGATATGGCCTCCATGCCTGTATGCAATATTCTAAATGAGGCCTAACTATTGTTTTATACAGCGGTATTATTAGTTCTTTTTCCTTGTACACTATATTTCGCCTAATTAATCCAAGAATTTGGTTTCCCTTTGCTGCTGCAATTGCACACTGTTCTGATACCTTCATATCAGCACTAATAGTTAACCCTAAGTCCCTTTCCTTTACGGTAGTATTTAGTACAGTATCACCCGTTGTATATTGTGCATCTTCATTTCTATGGCCTGTGTGGAGGCACTTACACTTCCCATAATTAAACAGCATTTGCCACTTCTCAGACCATTCGTTCAACTTATTTAGATCATCTTGTAATTGCTGTCTATCTGCATCACTTTAAATTTTTCTAAACACTTTTGTATCGTCCGCAAACTTCAACACCTTGCTTGTTATATCATCATCCAAATCATTGATATATATTAAGAACAAAATAGGTCCCAATACTGATCCCTGCGGTACTCCACTCAACACCGATTTCCAGTTTGAAACCTCCCCATCAACTACCACTCTTTGTCTTCTATCAATGAGCCATTTTTCTATCCAGTTAATCATACCATTGCCTATGCCATGGGCCTTTAGTTTAAGTAGTAATCTTTGATGTGGCACTTTGTCAAAGGCTTTTTTGAAATCTAAGTATATTATATCTACTGGTGATCCCTCGTCTACCCACTTTGTGACATCTTCCAAAAAACATAAGATATTTGTTAAGCATGACCTCGCTTTTAGAAACCCATGTTGAGATGGGTTAATCAAGTTATTTTTAACAAGAAAATCAACCAAGTGATCTTTAATTAGTTTTTCTAATAGTTTGCAAACCACCGATGTTAAACTAACTGGTCTATAGTTCTCTGACTTGCTTCTTGATCCTTTTTTAAATAATGGTATGATGTTTGCTTCTTTCCATTCTAATGGAACTACTCCTTCCTCTATTGACAAATTGAACACTGTTGCAAGTGGTATGCTGATTTGTTCTACAATTTCCAGTAGTAATTTGGGAGGAATCCCATCCACTCCGGGTGACTTATTTTCCTTCATATCCCTTATTTTCTTAGCTACCATTTTTGGTGTTATAATTAGTTGTCCTAAATAGTCTGACTCTCTCCCTTCAAATTTAGTCTCTGGTACTGGTAATGCACTAGTATCTTCCCTGGTGAACACCAAACTAAAGTATTCATTTAGGTTTTCTGCCATTAAGAATCCCTCTGTTATTATGTTTCCATCACTACCTTCTAGAGGTCCTACCTTATCCTGAACTTTCTGTTTACTTCGAACATACGCATAAAAACTCTTGCTATCATGTTTTATATTAAAAGCTAATGTTTGTTCATAGCTTCTCTTTGAATTTTTTATTTCAGTTGTAGCTTGGTTAAGTGATTCTTTATAAATGGCATAGTCTTCTTCACTTCCATTATGTCTATATGTCTTCCACATCGTTTGCTTGTATTTGATTTTTCTAATGGCTTCTTTTGATAAGTGTTTCTTTTTTGACCGTTTCCCCTGTTTTTTGAAGGGGACAAATTGTTCGACAATGCAGTCAATTTCCCTCTTTAAGATATTCCAACATTCTGTTGCTGTCTTATTCTCCAGTGTGTTATTCCAGTCTATCTTTGCTAAATGTTTCCTCATGTCCTTATATCTTCCTTTGTGAACATTTTTCCTGTACCGTATTTTACGATTCTGTTCTCCTTTTACTTTGATGATAAAATGTATCTGGTTGTGATCACTACACCCCAGTGGCTCACATATCCTGACATTATCAATAAATTCCTTCTGTGAGCTCAAAACTATGTCCAATACGTTCTCACCCCTGGTTGGTTCTAACACATGTTGAGTAAGGAAACTGTCTTGTACTAAATTAAAAAACTTTTGATCTTCACTCCCAGTACTCTGTTGAGATTTCCAATGTATACGCCCATGGTTAAAATCCCCCATAATTATACAGTCCCGTTTACTGACTTCCTTTATAGCGTTTTGTATTTTCTCATTCTCATCTGTGCTTATGTTTGGACTTCGATAAACTAACCCAACAGTTAATGTTGAGTTTCCTGTAACTATGTTACACCACACAGCTTCTTCACATTCTGCTTCTTTTTCTAATTTTATTTCGTAAGCCTGAATGGATTCTTTAATATATAAAATAACGCCACCTCCCCTTCTCCCTATTCTATATTTCCTAAACATGACATATCCTGTCATTCCTAATTCGGCATCTGATATATCGGGGGTGGCCCAAGATTCAGTTATACCTATTATGTGAGGGTCATTATCTTCTACCATAATGTTTAGTTCATTTCTTTTGTTTACTATGCTCCTTGCATTTAAACACACACATTTATAACCAAATGTTGTAGAATTTTCCAGACTGTTCTTTGCCTTTTTATCTGTGCTGTCCTTATCTGTGCCTCCAGTATCTGGCTTCTCTTTGAATCCCCCCTGCGAATCTAGTTTAAATAATTGCAACCTGTTCCACAGTCCATAGATTGAAGCAGGTTCTCAGAGAAAACTGCTGCGCCCTTTCCGCTTAGATGGAGGCCATCTCTCACGTACATGTCCTCCTTCCCAACAAAGCGCCCCCACAAATCCAAGAATCCAACCCCTTCCTCCTCACACATCTGCTCCACCAGAGCATTGATTGCCATCCTCTTGCAATTTCTATAGGTTGCTCCCCTTCCTCCGATTACTGGCAAGATTCCTGAGAGAATAATCTGTTCAACTCTTGTCTTCTTCAGTTTCCCTACCAACTGTCTGTATCTTTGCACTATTCTAGTTGTCCCCTCCCTGTCTGCATTGTTCGTCCCTACATGTACTAATATAGATCCTCCCTGACCATGCCCCAACACGTTCTCTACCCTATCTGTCACATGCTCTATCCGAGCACCCGGAAGACAAACAATAACATCTTCTCCTTTGTTTAACGTCTTGTCAGTCTTTCGCAAAATTGAGTCGCCCATAAACACCCTTTCTGTTCTCAATGCCCCCTCAATCACTGCTTCAGAGTAACTCCTCCGTTTTGCATCTCCCTGGTTGCTGACTTTTCCCCCTGCCGCTTTCTCTGTTCCTTTCTTTCCTACCTCTTTTCTTCCTGACACCATCCTTGTTATTGACTTCCGTTTGGTCACATCTACTCTCAGTTCCTTTCTTCCCTTCGTCTTTCCTCCTGTCACATCTGCTTCTACCATATCCTGTCCCATTGTCATCCCCTCATCTACTGTCACTTTCTCCCCTGTCACCTTCCTGCATGCCATGTTTTCACTTGTTCTTTCTCCATTTGCTTTCCTTGCACTCGCCCTCCCTCCTCTCAGTATACTGTCCTCACCCTTCTTGTCACTACATTGCTCCTTCCGACCTCTTCCATCTGTTTCTTTGGTTATTCTTATCTCCATCCCCTTCACAATATCGGTTAGCCTAGCTAACTCTGCTGTAAGACATTCCACTTTCAAACACCCTGTGCACTGGAAAGTAAAGTCTTCCTCCATTGTCTCAGCCCATGACTTTGTGCATCCGGATAGAGCAAAATCAACAAAGCTGTGACAATGGTCACACACTAGGTGCCTCCTTGCCTTCACTTGCCTCTTGCAAGGGGCCATATTATCTACCCAGGTACTCCAAATTTACTCAGTCGGTATACCAATTTAGTCTTTAGAAAGACTGTTTTATGTGGACAGTAACTGCAGCTCACTTTATGTTATACACAACTGACAAATGTGGCATTTACTGGTACAGTTCCCTAGCGGATACGATGGACACTACCTACATAAACAAACTAGGGTTTCTACTAAAAAGCTTGCTTATTTTTTTAATAACAATGCTACCTGATCAAAGTATTATCTTACGTATGTAGCTGTTATGCTTGTTATTTTATATGTTATATATTCTATCAAATAATCAGATTTGCTAAATCTTGTAAACAAACTTGTCGAAGGCTAGATTACCCTATTATCACCCACTATGCTAATCTGCTCAAAAATACTTTTAACTAACAAACTGTTACCAAAACTTGATTAATAATCTTCACATAACAATAATACTGTAGCTGTTATGCTGAATACTTTATCTGTTAAATATTCTATCAAATAATAAGTTTTGCTAAATCTTGTTTACAAACTTGTCGAAGGCTAAATTACCCTATTATCACCCACGATGCTAATCTGCTCAAAAATACTGTTAACTGACAAACTTTTAACTAAACTAATACCCAATATATGTCTAGTACTACTTTATGAATAATCTTCACATAAGAATAATACTTATCAGTCAATATTTCCTCTTGTTTTTCAACTTTTATGCACCACCAAATTCAAACATCTGCTCCCGCCAATGTTCCCGCTCAATAGCCGGAAGCCGGAGGATGGACAGAGTTTTGAATATTTCCAAGCCGATCTATGCATATTGGCAAAGTGTAACTTCTGTCATAAAGGCGCAACTCGATGATAAGAGATAGAATCATCTTAGGCATAAGACCGTCGGAGATGCGACAATAGTTGCTAAAGATCCGTAGGTTTTCCTGGGCATCTGTGTAGATGTCTGCAGGGCAGCAGATTCGGCCATATCACACAGGGCAGTACTGGATAATATGCGTGCACTTGTACATGGCGTCACCCTCCCAAGAAAGAAGTGTGCCCCACATATGGAAAGACATGCAATAATTGTGGGGCCAGTGATAATTTTGAACGGGGTTGCATGTATCGGCGCAGCACACACATAAAAACAGTCTAAAAACCAGCATCAACGACGTTTATACAACATACGTGACAACAGTGGGCCTGATGAAGACGACGACAGTGGTGACGCCTGTGTGTACTGACTGACATCAAAACATATATATATATATATATATATATATATATATATATATATATATATATATATATATATATATATATATATATATATATATATATATATATATATATGTGATCCCGGCTGACCAAACCATTGATAGGTAGGAAAATTTGGATGTGCATTTTTTTTACATTTTGGGAAAAGGGATTCATCCTACTTTACAGTGGTAGAAACATTAAATTGCTATTCCAAATATTGGTGAAGTTATGCCACTTTGTATACGGTAGGGGTAAATACATAAAAAATGAGAAAACGGCTGTTAAAGATTTGCATACTCCCTCTGTGTGGCAAATATGGATATAATGTATCTAGGACAGTGATATTTGGCACACATCATGTATTATATGTTGTAATGACATTGTGTAAGTGAATATATGATGTCTTGAAAATTAGCAAAGTTATGATAGTAATAACACATTGTTCACAGTATGACGTAACATTAGTGGAGTCGCTTAAGTCCAAATGTTAATGGAATCGTGATACGCTGGTCTAAAACACCAAATCTGGCCCAGTAGTACTTTAAGACCATATAAAACATTTAGAGGGGGCTGCCCGATTTTAATGGCCAAGTTCAAGGTCAGGTCAAGGTCAAATAGCAGTAATTATATAATCATCTTATCTCGAGATTTTAATGATATTTTTAAATGTTTTCAAAAGCTAAGTTATATACGGACCAACATATTTCCAGGAGATGATTATCTAATTTGCATAAATTCAAAATGGCCGATAAATGAGCAAATATATAAATATCGTTATTCTTTATCGCAACCATTTCACAAAGTATCCAACACACATATTTTGCACACATGTATCTTATGGACATATACAGCTTCTGAGATGGGGCTGCCCGGATTTAAATGAAAAAGTCAAGGTCAAACGAAGGTCAAAACAAAATATAACGTCTCTTGTAACCTTCCGAAATACAAACAGTGTTATAGTGTTAGTTGATGATAAAAATGGAATTATGAAATATTTTGTCTTTTGACCTTCATCTGACCTTGACCTTGAATCTTTATATCCGGGCAGTCCCATCTCAAGTTATATTTGTTTTGGTACTTTTGTGAAAATGGCTTTGATAAAGAATAACGATATTTACGTATTTGCTCATTTGTTGGCCATTTTGAATTTATGCAAATTAGATAATCATCCCATTAAAAGAAGTTGGTCCGTAAATAAATAGGCTCTTGAAGACATTTAAAATCTCATTAAAATATCGATATATTGGAAAATATGATATAATTAATGATCTTTGACCTTGACCTGACCTCGGCCTTTAAAATCGGGCAGCCCCCTTTAAAAAGTGTTATATGGTCCTAACGTACAACTGTGCCACATTTGGTACTTTGGCCCAGCGTGTAACGATCATACATCTAAGCGAATGCAATTAATCGAGAAAACGTCTGTTTAAACACTTCCACAGTTTATTGACGCCGAAAACATACTGATCAATGATCATGCAACATACACACTTGGAATACACCATGGTTGTAAAGGAATAGATGCACAGTAGAAATAAAAAGCTGCTACTGCAAAACTAAAATATCAAAGTTTTGCAAAACTACACATTAAGAACAGCTGTTTCGGTTGTGAATTTGTTATGTTCACATAATACTTACTGTATGACATTTCTATTTGGCATAGACTATCTATGTTATAATATAACTACACCATATTAGAACAAACATGATGCAAGCAAATTAACATGTAACACATTCGATGCAGGTGAAAAAGGCTGTTAATTTCCCTTAGTCACCTTTTATCCTTGTTCCATCGAGCCGAGACTTACTGCTGGTGTTTATTAGTGTTTCAGTCTGACAAACAGTCATAACAAATATATCCATACCTATTGCATGATTGAACATTCACATTTGTCTCAAATACTGTACATGTTATGGTATAGCACACTAGAGGTACAATATAGCTGCTGCTGCTGCAATTGGTAAAATAATTTCACAGTGTTCATGGAATAAAAAGTGAAAATAGTTGTACAAGCTGTACACTAGTATTTTGAAAACACTATTAGACAAGACAAAATCTTATTTACTTACACAACATTACAAAAATAAGAAACGTATGTTATTGCTATGCGATGTGGCAGCAATGTGAACATTCTACCGGACTCGCTTTGGAGGAGTTGGCCCACCAGCACTCTATCTTCCCTTCCCCTTATCTGGTACAATTGTAGACGATGTGGCTTGCATGGTTATTTGCGGTGTTTCTGGCTTGGGGATACCTGGAAGAGAGCACAACATTCATAGTTAAGCATAACGAATCAAAGTCCATTACTTACATTCACTTTTATTTGTATGCAAGACAGTGCATTGGTTACGTTGTAAGGTTGAATTCCAAACTATTTTGGAACTACTAACATTATTATGGGATCATAGTAATACAGATCCACTAATTTAGTGTGTTAAACTGGTAACCATACACAGCAAATTACAGTCAAATGCCAACATGATGTTACTTATCATCCGAGCCGATGTGCTGAAAAACTTACGTGGAGAAATTTCTATCATGTCCAGCCGTTTAGCCACGATTTCCTGCGGTGAAACCTGTGTGTAGCATGGGTTGCGGCCATTTAGTTTACATCCACACCTGCAAGTTAATTAGTAAATAGCATCATTTGTTTTACAAATCAAAGCCATGCCAACCAAAAGCAAGTATAATTATTTCATTATAATTTTACTGCACAAATTGTTATTGCAAACCACTAATTTTATAATCAATATTTCTTAATAGATACAGTAAAAATATTTAATTGACATAACTTCTCCCTAGGGCTGAGCTAATGCCCTAAATCTAAGGGCCAAGGCAAGGGCAAGGCCAAGCCACAAGGTAACATTAAACTTAGCCACACGTAGTCGTAGGTTATGGTGAATATTCACGCTTAAGAGTACGGATAGCATAGACTAAATCTAAATATGTTCAACTGAAACATGCTTATCAACTAATAATGTTTTAAAAGAGAAAGTGTGCAGACCTTTTCATATTTAGCCCATAGATAACTAGACTAGCTGTCAAACAGACGCAGGTTTGTTTATTAATGTGATGCAACGCAACAAACCTGAATGCAGTAGCTCTGCCTCTGGCGATGTCGTCTTGGTCCTTCAGCACATACACTGGCAAAACCTTCCCAATTGCGACATCCGCATCGCTAGTTATCATGTCAAACTCGTCGACGTCAGATTCGAATTCGACATCAGATTATAATCCCTCCATGACAGCTCCATGTACCGGGAAAGGGGCACCATCGCCCCATGTCGAATCGCTGTCAGTGACACTTTCAGCATCTTTCGCCAGATCGTATTCATCCCACAACCGCGCTAACGCACGTTCGTTGTCGATAGGAGCATTTGACATGCGTATTAAATTATCCGACATCGCTAAGTTTTATCAACAATCGATTTAAACAACTTCTAACCCCGAAAATAACGTCTCTGCGTCTGACAGCTCGGATAATGGCGTGTTTATTTTGGCGCTAATTGCGGAAATGCGCATGCGTGGTTGCGCTCGCCCAATCAGTATACGCAGAGCGGCACGTGATGCTCATTAGTATGCAAAACTCATGAAAAGGGTGACGGCTTATTGGTTAAATTTGAGCTATTTCTGTAAAGAAGACATGGATATGTAAATATGCATTTGAAGATTGAGATCATGTCCTTTCCGGTGGTACTAAATATAATAGGGACACCCCACAGCAGCATGGCTAATTACGTCGGAGAAAACCGACCAATTTTCTTTTGTTTCAGAAATTCCGTCGCAGATCATTGATAGGGCTCGTTGTAAATTGCGCTAAAAAGCATATTTTATTAGTATTTATTCCCTAGGATAAGAATACACTGTTAGGAAAAAAAACGAAAATTGCATTTCTTTAAAAATCCCAAAATCACTATTGTACACCATATTCGGGTTCGAATCGCTCTCACGCCAAATCTCAAATCCCGACTTAACACTGATTTGGTCAGCCGGAGTCACACACACACACACACACACACACACACACACACACACACACACACACACACATATATATATATATATATATATATATATATATATATATATATATATATATATATATATATATATATATATATATATATATATACATATATATATATATATATATATATATATATAATATATATATATATATATATATATACATATTTATACATATATACATACATATATATACATATATATATATATATATATATATATATATATATATATATATATATATATATACATATATATATATATATACTAAAATATGATTAGGACAAACAATGATATATATATATATATATATATATATATATATATATATATATATATATATATATATATATATAACCATAATCGCGCACACAGTTATGTTTACTCTTGATTCGCGGTTAGATTTGGTTCGTGTGAACACGACAACAATACTCAAAATTATACCATACAACTGTTTGTTTGTATTTGCCCAGGTAACTACGGCTGCGGCATCTCAATTACCCAACCGTCGTTGACCAGTTATGACACGAGAGCTGACCTGTGCGGCGTCGCCTGTATGTTGTGTGACCACGAAGCAAGCGACTATCCACTGCGTTTCTCCTTGCGCAGAAAACGCTACACTTCAATCAGCTGCACAAAGGTAACTGCGCCATGCGTCCAACGATAACTAGCCTGCTCTGCCAGCCTTGTACCAAGTATGCCGTAGTCGCTAAGTATAGTGAGAAAATTACACATATCTAGGCCACCTAGACGGAATATAGCTTGATGTACCTTCGACTGTTGCAAATAGACTGATAGGGGTATAGACAGTGGTAGAGATGTGCATTATTCCCGTATTGTTTACAATTCGAAACTACGGTATTGCTTGATATAAATATGTAATATTATTTCACATTGAGAGTACATGTTATCAAAACACATCTTGGCACATCTACGGACATGGAAACGGTTACAACTGTTCACATATGAGCCAGTAGCTCACTTACATGTATCCTATATGACAACCATCTGCTCGATAAATGAATGCATTAATGTCTAAATTCATCGTAGGACATCATTTAAATGTTACTAAATTATATTAATCAACATTAATAGTAAACTCCAAGATATAGTTGCATTAATAAGTGATTGTGACAAGCATGCCGTCTACCGGAATATATTGACGGCTACTTACGTGATTTATCAAGAAGATGGCGAAATTTAACGTTTCCCTGGATACGTCGGAAAATGGTGTCAGCCATATTTTGTTATAGTTTCTAATAAACAATCAATGTCCATTTATTAAGCTGATGCAAAGTATGAATACTTTCTAACATACCTACCCTAATTGTTATTTTCGGCATGTCGGCTTCGAAACATACATCTTCCTTATTGCAACGTTTTAGTCGTCATTAACGTTTTCGATCACTCGCAATGGTTTTAGATTTATTGATGCATAAACATGTTCTTCCTTCCGTTGCAGCTCCTCAATATAGATCTGTTTACGTTTGGTTTCTTGTTTTCCATCTCTCTTCTACCCAATACTGCGTTTCACGGTGTTACGAACTGCCTCTGCGGTATCTACATCTCCCCCCATATCACTCTCATTGATCTCTATCATTTTGTTGTATTAAGTTATAATGTACAGTACAATGTGACAAATACCTGTCACCAACAGCTGTATAATTATACCACGCTACCAACAACATCTGCATAACCACTGTTTCGCCGCTGCTGTTGTTGCCGCCGCCGCTGTTGTTGTCGCCGCTGCTGTTGTTGCCGCCGCTGCTGTTGTTGCCGCCGCCGCTGCTACCTCTGCTACTGCTGATGTCGCTGCTTCTGTTCTAACTATACTTCCTTCTTCCACAGGCCTTCTCCACCTCGCCGGGACACGTGTTGGCGTTCCGCGTGCTGTCGGGGTACGACCGATGGCGTCTGACGATTCGTGACGGTAGCGACATCAATTCGCCCGTCATACTGAAAGTTGACTACGACCAACGCTCGACCATCAATAACCCCTTCGCCATCGTGGTCACTACACAGGAACGAATCAGTATCGAAGTGTACGTGAGAAGTAATTATTACAAGACAGATATCAAGTTTGAAATATTATCCGTGATGCCAGGTAAGTTGGCTTTGCAAAAAGTAATTAGCATCTGCTACATGTGATTGTTTTTGTCAGGAGATAAATATCTTCAATTATCAATGCAAGGGAGTTGTAGTCAAACATTAGCCTAACCAGTCGCCTAACGAACGCATATTGCAATTATTAGGCAAAACATGTTCGTTCACAAGTTTGAATTGTTCTTAGCGAGATACATTTTAAAATGTATAACATTACGTTTACACATGCAGTGCAAAATGTCTGACGCAGCACTATCGTTATTATAATTAATGTAAATTTACGAGTTATCAAGTAAACATTACATAGTATCCAAACACCACACCTTCGATGTACCTACTACGTATATAGCATATGTATATATGTATATGTATATGTATATGTATATGTATATGTATATGTATATGTATATGTATATGTATATGTATATGTATATGTATATGTATATGTATATGTATATGTATATGTATATGTATATGTATATGTATATGTATATGTATATGTATATGTATATGTATATGTATATGTATATGTATATGTATATGTATATGTATATGTATATGTATATGTATATGTATATGTATATGTATATGTATATGTATATGTATATGTATATGTATATGTATATGTATATGTATATGTATATGTATATGTATATGTATATGTATATGTATATGTATATGTATATGTATATGTATATGTATATGTATATGTATATGTATATGTATATGTATATGTATATGTATATGTATATGTATATGTATATGTATATGTATATATATATATATATATATATATATATATATATTATATATATATATATATGTGTGTGTATATGTATATATATATATATATATATATGTATATATATATATATATATATATATATATATATATATATATATATATATATATATATATATATATATATATTACTTGTTGCATATGAATTAAACAGGACAATGACCTGTCTATGTAGTAGAGAGACTAGTTTGTAGTGTGTAGACAACCACGTGTTCTGTGCAGTGACACTCGTGGTCTTTCATCGTCTCTTGTCGGTGCCGGTCCAAGGCAGCCTTTGTGCCATCAGTCTACAACCGGACGTGACGCTACACCAGCTGACCTATGTGCACATATTACGCGAAAACATAATATATAAGCCTATTTTCTAGCAAACTATCGCTCTGATGCTGCTATTCGTGCAATCCACCCTAGATGTTTTACAACCAGTATATCCCAATTTCTGACATCATCTTTGTATTACTAAGAATACTATCCAGCATCGCAATGTGTGTGTTGTGTGTTCTTTCCGGACGCCTGCACGTGATGTATACATGGACAATAACAACCCGTATAACCACTGTTAACAAATATACGTTTAAAAGTATTGGTTTTTCTTCACCCTTATTCGTCGGTGCCCACTATACTGATGGTGTACTTACTATGCAGTCATTATTAGGTTCATGCCGTATGTGTCTTGTTTCGCTTTTAACCACGGATTCCCACGAACATACACGTTATATCACTTTTGTTATTATAGAAACCATATTATTTTGTTGCAGGATCATTGGGTATAGACATGACTGGCATTTCCGCTGCTGACAACGGAGAAGAGGGTTTGTACATAAAGGACATTGGACTACCGATCGAGATACGTGATTCTGTGTTCTCGAACAACACATTCGGCATTCGGCTGGCGCGGTGCAACGCTAACGTTACAGTCACATCTGTAATCAGCCAATGGAGCAGAGATACCGGTATTTTCTCGGACCAGTCTGAAGGGCTGTTGAACCTGACAGGTGTAACTGTCGCAGGAAGCGGCAGTAATGGATTATCATATATCAAGACAGAAACATGCAAATCAGCAATCCTAGAGCGTTTTTCTGCCAGACAACTGAACATTACCAGTTGTGAATTTCGTGACAATCGAGTAAACGGTGTGAACATACACGTATATGAGAAGTGTGGTTTGCCTTCCGTTATATACAACACCAGGTTTATTGGAAACGGCGGAGGTATAAATGCCAAGAACGACCATAGCAGCAGTAATATTGCAATCGAAAAGTGCACACTGATCAACCAAACCGAAATATCTCTCACCGCCAACATTACAGGAAATGCTACTATTCGCAATAACGAGTTCATAAACAACCGCAATGCCTGCCTGGACATAGTGAATGGCAAAACAATACATATTGAACGGAATGTCTTTACGGGTACTGCTATTGACAACCCCGTCTCTTGGTACGTCTGGGAACTCAAGACCATTTCTGCGGTTGTCATTCTTAGGATTAAAGCTCGGCTCACGTTCAGATATAACCAATTTAACAACCCTGAAATACAGTTTCAACTGGCGACAACTGTGCGAGACAAAGTCTACGCCATAGACGCGAGATTCAACTATTGGGGCAGCGCGGATATAAATGTCATCGCGAACTCCATGTACGGTTACCATCACCAGGACTCGCTTGCTGAAATTATCTATCATCCGTATCTGGAGAGTTCAGACGAAGAAGACTACAACAACGCGTCACGAAAGTACCCGGATGTTGTGCAAGGTCACACCATCGGCGGAATCGTCACGGATAAGGTGGAATTGAACGACACCAATACTCCGTATCACGTTACCAAGGATATCACAGTTAGTACGTCCGGTTCCCTGGTGGTAGGTGAAGGGGTCACTCTTGAAAAAGGTTGGGGATGAAGCATGCCACACGTCAACATGTCGTGAGCGCGCGACTAACATTTGGGACACAATTATCGACTAGAAGTTACGATGTTGCTGTTCCGGAATCAGTTGTTAACGCGGCTAAACGCAGCTGATACTGTTATTATGAACAAACATGTGACTCGAAGCTCTGAATATTCACTGTAGCTAAACCCACACCTCAACATAAGGAAGAATTTCAACAGACTCTCTAACATAATATCAACAATAGCGTCATTGGGTCACCATTTCTGATATGGTCTTCTTCTTCTTCCGGATACCGTCTAGCCTCTACCGTCTTTTCAGAAAAAAATCAGAAACATATTGTTGTTCTTTTAGGATGCAATTTTCGGAACAGTAATTAGTGCACGTAAACAGTGATGGATCCAAAAATGAGATCCAACGCCATAGCGAGTGGCATGGCGTTGGATCATTTCTAGTCGGTTTATATGTACAGACAGTAAAGATGTTTTATAAGATGGCTTTGACAAAAGTGAATTAAACCTGAGTTTGCATTTGAATTGACGATACGTTGAGAGTTCTGCGGAGGAAGCCTGGTGATTTACATGTGAGCATTCCACCGAAGGTCTGAAGTTATGGTTACACCAAGATATGTTGCCTGTGAGACAGTTTCAAGTAATTGTCCATGAAGCATGTATAGGGCACTTTTCCAGATTGAATGTCATGTTCCAATTATTTGCCCATTTATCAAGTTTGTTAAGATTATCCCGGAGCGCAGGCTTGGTTTGTCGTAGGCTTAAGGACTATATACACTATGTTCATTATGTGGTGTCATCATCAAAGAGTCTCAATGTATAAATAATGTTGCCTGGACTGTCGTTAATATACAACAGGAATAGGCAGGGACCAAGTTCAGAACCTTGTGGGACTCCGGATGTTACAGGTGTTTTCAGGAAGATAATTAATTATGTCCAACATCTTTGTTGCGTTATAAAACGTGAAAAACTAGCGGCGCACACGATACCATGTGTACATATTGTGTATGTTCCAACGTAGACACACAATTTTAGAAGAACTCGTACATTTGCTCTGCTGTTTTGTCATTAACACAAAAAGAGTTCCCACTGAACTAACACATCCTGTACTAAGGCAACGGTCGATTTCATCGCATGGCGAGAAGACGGGTAAAACTGACACACCATTTGCAGATTGTTAACGTAACAATGATATTTTTTGAAATGTCATTACCAATCGTTTGCACCTGTAACGGGAACAAGACTTCTATACGACTTTTTTTATAATCATGACAGACCTGATTGTCATATTGACTCGAATACAATATGTCAGTGACGGTGGAGTGTTAGAAGT
Source organism: Oasisia sp. SBJ-2009 (assembly GCA_964017155.1). Taxonomy (NCBI): domain Eukaryota; kingdom Metazoa; phylum Annelida; class Polychaeta; order Sabellida; family Siboglinidae; genus Oasisia; species Oasisia sp. SBJ-2009. Next base: position 37,703,978 of record OZ024860.1, read on the forward strand.
TCACACACTGAAGCCTGAATGTAAATAGGACGGAACATTTGCAGTTTAGACACTGACCTCAAAACAAATCCCATCAAATCGATCACCTACGGTGGCCAAACTTCACATGGTTTATCTATTACATGTTTTATATGGTCACACAATAATAGATACAGCCTGGAATCGATCAATATATACAAGCAAATAACGCGTTTTAGTCTTCGAGCCATTATTGCCCCAATGAAATCCACCAGATGGCGACACCAAACTGTTGACGTTAATCCGTGGGGTTCTTACAACCAGTGTTTTCTGTAATATCATCACAGGGTACATGAAATAGGCATTTTATACTTATCTTAACAACAGCGGATGACATTTAGTATACTGATTTAAATATGAGCAGAAACACGTCCATTGCTTATACGCAGCTATACTCAAATAGCTGACCAGGAGCAGATATGAGCACATAGTAGTTTAGTTATATACATGTGTGTCAAGTTGTGTGCCTTACATGAATATCTAACACTACAATTGCTCTTAAAGCAGCTGCACTTCGCTAATTCCCCAACTGACTTCGGGACTGGTGACACATTTGATACGGTAGGAAAGTACCTTTCATCATCATCCTCAAGCCATCCTAATCGTAATGAACACAGCATAGTGGGTTCTACAATTGTCTCATGTGCCCATATGTTCGCTTGGTACTGTGAAATCAGTACATATGTGATGCATGGCGACACCAGAAGTGGAAATGCACACTCTACTTCGTGGTGTGACTTTTTGTTATTTGAACACGTGCCAGCATACTTGTATCACCGTCACAGCAGGAAGGTTGGACTGTGACGTCGACACAGGAACCGCTCACAGTCAGATAGCACCCCCACACGCTCCAACCACAGGGCCACCAAGGGCGCAGTTTTCATCGTTGGGAGCTTCCAGGAAGGCATCGAGGCATGCAATGTGTTTTATTCTGGATATATGCACTATTAAAACAGAACACTCTGGTAGCGATGTTGTATTATGAAAACACAGAGCAATGTGTATTATGACTACGTTTGACATGACGTTGCTTAGCTTCTGTGCCTGTGATGATGACACATTGCAATTATTCAATTATTTGTGTCCGGTGGCGGCCATTTTGGATTGAAAATTGTAATGTATCAGCTTGTTATATCTTCACTTTAATAATGTTCATCAAAATAATAGTTTCATTAGATTCTCGTATACCAAAACATATAACCCCGAGTTCACATTTATATGTAACTAATTGCCAGATATATTGCGCTTATTCGATTTCTGGTGACGGTTCTGGTTATCTTGAATTATACAGCCACCAGTGCACGAAAAAGGGAATTTAGTTTTATTTGCAGTCCATTATGGTCAATATATGTCAATAACTACAGTTATTTTACATCTGTATATGAAAATGTCACATAATGACAAACTAACATATACTAGTAATTATGCATACATTTTGCGGTCATTTTAACGTATATATATATATATATATATATATATATATATATATAATTTGTTGGTATAGAGGATAGAGGTAATACTCAAGGATTTTTATTTGATTAGATGTTTCTAAGAACATCTCCAGGCCTCCCGCAAAAAGTTGCAGATTTACCTGGTCCTGCTTAGTATGACTTGCATATTAGCCAACTTGTATATATTTGCTACTTTGACTATATATATATATATATATATATATATATATATATATATATATATATATATATATATATATATATATATATATATTCATACAAATATGTGATTTTTCTTATAATTATGTGTATGTGTGTTTGGTACCTATCTTAGTGTTAGAGATACCTTTGTATGCTATAGTTTATCGATCATAACTCCCTTGATAACCTAGCCTATCGATCGTAACTCCCTTTGTAGTCAAGTTTAACGACCACTGCTCCGTGCTTCCACAGGTTGACAACTAGTAGCGCGCCTAGTGATGTTGTCATTGGTCAACCCCGTTGTCTTGTTGCCCTGAAGCGAACACTCCTGCTGTGGAAAAATACCACCACCACTAATGAGCATGACTGTTTTACATGCACACATTTCCACGGGGAGACGTCAGGGCTTGTTAGCGATGGGCTATACGTACATGCATATACTAATTTTATAAACCATTAGGCTGCACCGTATGTATACATACTTTTATATCGTGATTATATTATCTACGCTTAAATATAAAGTGATACACATTAAGATAGTTGCAGTCTCAATGAATGGTAAATATTGTCTTACCTTTATCTTAGCACTATGGAAATAGGTGTAATGCATTCACAGCTTGCACATAGTAACACTATAGAACATGAGCCAAACAAATAACTAATTATTTTAATATAAATCTGGCATACTTACGGTCTTCAGGCCTTATGAAGAATATCTGCTAAGAGATGTTCGTAAAATTATTGTAATATTGTTCATTTGGAAGGACGAAACTGGACGAAATATTTAAGCAAATACCAAAATTAGTTAAATTCAGCACTGTATTCATCGAACAAAACCCTGAAACGGTAACATATGGGTCATTTGGTGTCAGGCGAACAATTGGCTCCCACCATGAATTTACACCAGCTTACAATTGACTCAACGTTATACGTCAAAAAACGTTCATAAGAATATTAATTTGTTGCGACAAAGCAGTTTTTTTCTACATGGGTCTGAATATCTAACACGTATATTTGACAGCTGACATGTACATTCCAACCTTTCTAGGCGAATGGCTGCATTTTATGAGGAATCAAAATGACCATGCAATAATACATAGAAACCCAAAATAAAATTATTTCCCAACGAGTAACTGTCCACGTTTTAACTCGACCACTGGGCATGTGTCCACTTTGCGAACAAGGAGTTAAATTACAAGTATATCTATCACGTACATATAACTCATAAATTAGCTGTAAGCACATCTTAGAAATATTATTTAATAAACGGCAGTCAGAGATTGTGTAATTTAGGTACTCCAACACAGGCTTTGACGGAAATGTTGTTGCCTGTTAAACAAGTTTGTTTGTTACTTTATCGTAAAATTCATAAAGATAGTGTCCCGCATATTTCAACAAAATACATATCACCATGCACGGTTTTCAGTTAATTACAACAAAAATCATTTCGACGGATACGTACTAGTAAATAGTAAATAAATTGTAACATTACATTTTGCATATTTATTTTCACACTGTCAAAAAAATATAAAACGAAATTATCGCAAAATACATATCTGTCAATATAATATGCATATTACTGGTATGCTCTATTACAAAATAAAAGTAAACAATGCAGTTCAAAATAAATTCCATAGTACAGTTACACAATAACATTCTTATTTTGCATACTGGAAATCAAATTTTTTTTTTATTGTTTCGTATCAGACCATTGGCACGCATTTATGGCACTCTTAATTTGTGTCTGTTGACGCAGCATCGCAACGCAACTGGTGAACAGCCCTACTGAACAATTATTAATGATGTTTTTCACTAGCTCGCACCAGTCAACGTGGCGAACGCTACAACGCCAGATGACGATGACATTTCAAACAAAGGCCTGAATATATAATCGGTCCATACGTTGAAAATACTGCACGTCGGAGAAAGGAATCGATCCCCGCGATGACAATCACGTATATCCTGGCAGTTCGGGATACTGCACGATGGATAATATAATCGATTTTTTGGCTAAGCGGATGGGCAAAACTTGGGAAACGTTTTAAGTACTCACCAAATGTAGTTACATTCAGCATTGTATTCATTACACAAAACCCTGAAACAATAACGTATAGGTAATTTCGTGTCAGGTGGAAAATTAACTCCCACCATGACATACACCATCTTAAAATGGCATCATTCGTAAACGTCAAAACATGCTTATATTAAAAATATAAATGTGTTTTATGCAATATATGGCTGGTACATATATGAACTAATCCATATAAACCTATATGAAAAATTATTTCTCAACGAGTAACTGTCCACGTTTTCACTTGACCACTGGGCATCTGTCCACTGTGCCTTTGTCCATATGCGAAGCTGTGTGAACAACATGAAGAAGATGCGTGTACAGTGTATCAAGTAACTATTAGTTGACGGGAAAATGTTGAGATCGATAGAATGTCACTATTGGGGAAGACTTATTGAGAACTAGGAAGAAGGATTTAAATTATAATTATATTGATGTTACGTAAATACATTTCGTAAAGTAGCAGTAAACACACCTTAAGACTATTTACTCATAAACGGCAGTCAGAGATTATTTAATTTAGGAACTCGTAGCAGGCTTTGACGGAGGTTTTGTTGAGTGTTAAACAAGTCGGTATATCACTTTATCGTAAAGTTGATGTACCTGGTGTCCCGCAAAATACACATCATCAGGCACGATTGTCAGTAAATTACAAAACAACGGCATTTATTAGTTAATAGTAAATAAATCGCAAAATAAATCGATCCCCGCGATGACAATCACGTTTACCCTGGCGGTTCGGGATACAGCACTTCGGAGAAAAGAATCGATTTTGTTCGGCTAAAGGGATGGGCAAAACCTGGATAAATATTTTAGGCAGTCACCGGGTGTAGTTACACTCAGCACTGAATGAATTACAAAAACGTATATATAATTGATAAAGTACCAATAAGCACATCTTAGCAAATATTTCACGTTAACATTCTTATTTTGTATACTGGAAATCAAACGTAATTCTTTTATTGTTTCATATCAGACTAATTTACCTTTATGGCACTCTATGTTTGTTTGAGTTTGACTCTTGACGACACAGCATCGCAACGCAACTGGTGAACAGCCCTACTGAACAATTATTAATGATGTTTTTCACTAGCTCCCACCAGTCAACGTGGCGAACGCTACAACGCCAGATGACGATGCCATTTCAAACAAAGGCCTGAATATATAATCGGTCCATACGTTGACAACACTGCACGTCGGAGAAAGGAATCGATCCCCGCGATGACAATCACGTTTATCGTGGCGGTTCGGGATACGCCACGGTGGAGAAGAGAATCGATTTTTTTGCTAAAGAGATGTGCAAAACTTGGGGAAATTTTTTAAAAACTCACCAAAAGTATTTACATTCAGCAGTGCATTCATTACACAAAACCCCGAAACACTAACGTATGGGAAATTTCGTGTCAGGTGAAAAATTGACTCCCACCATGACATACTCCATTTTAAAAATGACTCATCTCTAAACGTGAAAACAAGCTTATACTAAAAATATGAATTTGTTGCATGCAATATATGGATGGTACATATATGAACTAATCCATATAGACCAATATAAATGTATTTCCCACCGAGTAACTGTCCACGTTTTCACTTGACCACTGGGCATCTGTCCACTGTGCCTCTGTCCGTATGACAAGCTGTGTGAACAACATAACGATACACGTAAAGTGTGTCAATCAAGTATTAGTTGACGCAACATTTTGAGATAGATAGCACGTACATATTAGTGCAGATTTTGCGAGAATAACGCTAATGGATTTAAACTATAATTGTATTGATATTACGTAAATACATTTCGTAAAGTAGCAGTAGATACACCTTAAAAATATTTACTCATAAACGGCAGTCAGATATAATTTAATTTAGGTACTCGCAGCAGGCTTTGACGGAGGTTTTGTTGAGTGTTAATCAAGTGTGTGTATCACTTTATCGTAAAGTTGATGTACCTGGTGACCCGCAAAATACACATCATCAGTCACGATTGTCAGTAAATCACAAAACAACGGTATTTTTTAATTAATATTAAATATATTGTAAAATAAAATTGTACCCACTATCAATGAAAATACCACTTTCCTGCGAAATCCATGTTTGCCAGTACAGCATGCATAGTATCGGTAACAACTATTACAATGTAAACTATACATTCAATGGAGTTCATAATAAATTCCATAATACAACCACACAATAATATTCTCGTTTTGCATCCTGGAAATGAACAGTATTGTGTTATTGTTTCATATCAGACCAGTTTTTACACATTTGTGGCAGACAAATCGTCTCCTGACGCCGCATCGCACCGCAACTTATGAATAGGCGTACTAACCAATTATTAATGATGTTTTCCATTAGCACTAGTTAGCGAACATGAGGTGAACGTCACAAAGCAATTTCAAACAAGGCACTGAATATAGAATTAATCGATCACCGCGATGACAATCACGTTTACCTTGGCGGTTCGGGATACAGCACTTCGGAGAAAAGAATCGATTTTGTTCGGCTAAAGGGATGGGCAAAACCTGGAGAACTATTTTAAGCAGTCACCAGATGTAGTTACACACAGCACTGAATTAATTACAAAAACAAACCAGAAACAGTAACGTTTTGACATATTAATTTGTTGCGACGACCCAGTTTTATCTTCTCGAGTCTGAATATATAAAACGTTCGTTTGACATTTGGCTTGTATATGCCAACGTTTCTAGGTGAATGACCTCATTTTATGAGGAATCGAAATGAGCATGCAAGTATATGGCTGGTTCATATATGAGCTTATCCGTATAAACCAATATAAAATGATTTTCCAACGAGTAACTGTCTATCTTTTCACTTGACTACTTCATTGGGCATCTGTCCATATGCCAAGCTGTGTGAGCAACATGACGGGTAAATGTTGAGATCGATAGAATATTCTTACTGGTGCAGACATTTTGATAATTTCGAGGAAGTATTTTAGTTAAAAATACTGTTTTACGTAAATATAATTCATAAAGTAGCAATAAGCACATCTTAGAAAATATTGCACATTAACATTCTTATTTTGTATACTGGAAATCGGACGTAATTTTTTTATTGTTTCACATCCGATTGACCTATATGGCACTCTTAGTTTGCATGAGTTTGTCTCTTGACGCAACACCGCAGCGCAACTAACCAATTATTTATTATGTTTTTGAGGCACGCTAGTTAACTACCATGAGGTGAACGCTACAAAGCCGGATGACAATGCAATTTCAAACAATGTCCTGAATATAGAATCGATCCCCGCGATGACAATCATGTTTACCCTGACGGTTCGGGATACTGCACGGTGGAGAAGTGAATTCATTTTTTTTTCGCCTTGGTGCTGTATGAAACTGAACAGGTTCTCCAATCAGTTTATTACTTATTAACGATGTTTTTCAGTTTCACCGATCAACGTCCATGCGGAGGACACTACAACGCAGGAGACAATGCAATTTCAAACAAAGCACTCACACAAATCGATCCCCGCGATTAAAATAATGTATCTACTCATCTAGCGGTTCAAAATACTGGATTTCGCAGAATCAAGTCGGGATTTTTCCCGTCTCGGCGGATGGGAAGAATTTCGCGGTGCTTGTATCTACGTTTCATACATGTCTCTACGTGTCCCTACGTGTATCTACGTATATCCGAATTACCCAGCGCTGCTTGGGGCGATGGGGAAAGCAATCACAAGCGCAAAAATGTTTTAAAATGTTGATCTCTGAGAACGCCACCTCACCGCCCTGGTAAACATTTTAACTATGATGCTCGGCTGATTGCACTGATTGATGATAAAAAGTGAACTGTCCTAATGAAGCCACGTTGTGCAAATACAAAAATTACGCTCAGGGTAAGTATGACCTATGATGGCATATTTGGTGGTCTTGCCTGTGACGTTAGTGACAAAGAACAATGGAGTTATATATTTTCGTCGGCATGATGTATATAACGTATCATCACGGTTTAATTACACCGTGTTAGATGTGTTAACTAAACATCCGCCTGCCCGCCCGCCCGCCCGCCCGCCCGCCCGCCCGCCGGCCCCGGCTTTAACATATCAAATATATCTGCTTGTTTTCCACTTTGTCTCACAAATTTTGGAGCAACAAAGTTAATACGAACTCGTACGAGCTTGCCGGTAAAGTTCCAATCGAGTCGCCACAAAGTCCATTCGCTAAAATTTGGATCGAGTCCAAAAATGTCTATTGCAAAGGTGAAATACGCCCACAGATAATCAATGTTCATTCCTGACGCGTTCATTGTACGAGTTAATTATATGTTAATACCATCACGTGTACAGCGCACTGTAAGTTCACAGGTCACCGGTCGACCGCTTTGTCACAGAAGCTGATGGCCGAGAGGATGACGTCGTATCACTGATGTCCTATCACGGTTTGCCAGATGAGCGTATCGATTTTGTTATGCAAGACTATAAGGTTATTGTGTTCAGAGGGATTTGCTAGTCGATTGGCATATCGCAGAGCGATGTTCATCCGACGCATTAGGAGTTCTCCTAGGAGAGAGAGAGACCTAACAACAATGTCGACGCGACGCTTCAAAAACGTGACCCGGCGCCTTCCGTCTGTCCGGCTCTGGCGACTGCTCCGAGATCTCATCCTGGCAATGTTCTGCTTTTGGGCTAACAACTCAGAGGGTAAGTACTTGCATATTTACAATATATGAGTGCAGTATTGAAACTGCCGAAAGTGTGTTGTATAAACAGGTACAGTGGATGCAATTGGATGATTGGAACACTAATTAAGGCACATGTTCCCTTATCGAACTTAGTGGAAATATTGGATCGTCCACGCGACCGTCAGTCTCAATTTGGACGAGCATGAACTAGCAGACAACATATGTAGTTGCTGTTGTATTTTTCCACAACAACAATACAAGGCGAAATTGTAAAATAATCGAGTCGTATATTTCGTCACAATAATAATGGATAGGTAATTGTTTTTTTTAATTAATTGTTTTACACTCGATCTTGATCTGACGAGGCGTGTCCAAGATTCTAAACGATATATTGTGGGCTGGTACCGCTCGTGTATGTGTAGGCGTGTGTGTGTGTGTGTGTGTGTGTGTGTGTGTGTGTGTGTGTGTGTGTGTGTGTGTGTGTGTGTGTGTGTGTGTGTGTGTGTGTGTGTGTGTGTGTGTGTGTGTGTGTGTGTGTGTGTGTGTGTGTGTGTGTGTGTGTGTGTGTGTGTGTGTGTGTGTGTGTGTGTGTGTGTGTGTGTGTGTGTGTGTGTGTGTGTGTGTGTGTGTGTGTGTGTGTGTGTGTGTGTGTGCGTATCCATGTGTGTGTTTATTTGTGTAGTTCAAAAGTAGACAGAAACTAGCTTATGATAGTAAAAGTAAACTGTATCCATTTGCTCCAGAGGAGCGAAAAGAGTATGTGTGGGATCAACTTTGCCATATAATACAAATATGTGCATAGGTATCTTGTGAATGTAATAGGTATACTATTATATGAAATAACTGATGCAAGCACGGTACATATGTACATACGTCTGTCTGCGTGTTGGTGCAATTGCACAAGCCTAGTCTAATCATATGGAATCCCGTAAACTAACATAAGTATCTACGTACGAAATACGTCGCCGTTGATCATCATCATCACCATGCTGTCGGTCGCGATGCGACAAAGACTGCTTCCATTCACTTTACTATTGCTCTCCATTTATCTCTCTGCTGTGAGAATGATATTCTTGGGTCGGTCTTTATGTCTCTCAGCTTTAGGTTTCACTTGATGGTATGCTTGAACAGGAAACGAAGGCGCCCTCTCGTTCTGTCACCAGAAGACAGTTGCGAGTAGAGAACCTGCTTTGGTAGCCCGTCTGGTGACATCCTCATGAGGTGTTCAGTCCACCGGAAATTCTTCCTGATTAGAAGATCTTCCATAGATGACACCCCTGTCCATTCGAGTATTTCCTTGTTTGTCACTTTGCCATCCAGGTTATCATCATGAACACAGATGTCGCATCATAAAGGCATGCAGATTTTTCATTTGTCGACTGTACACTGTACAGGTCTCAGCTCCACATATGAGGATGGACAGCACGATTGCACTTTATATCTTGCCTTTAACCCGCATGGACACATTGTAGTTGTTCCAGAGTCAATAGCGTAGACGGCCGAAAGATAGGTGAATTCCAGAACAGAGTTCAGCTTGTTTCCATCAACCATGATATCCATCTCTCGGTTTCTTGTAGAGTTGGGTTGGTACAGCACCTCGGGCTTCTTGACGCTAAACTTCAGGCCGAACTTCTTTGACGCATCGGAGAAAGCATCCTTTATGTTTTGCATCTCTTCCGCAGAGTGTGCAACCAGTGCACTGTCGTCTGCGTACAGCAGCTCTCTCGTCAATATCCGAGTAGTCTTGGTCTTCGCTCTGAATTGTTCAACGTTGAATAAGTCAGCCCTCTGTTTGGACGTAGACGCCTTCCCCCATGTCTCGGAAATCCTCGTCGAGCATTGCTGATAGGAAGATGGAGAAGAACGTGGGGCCAGTACACCACCTTGCTTGACTCCATTTGCTTTCCCTCCAACACTAACATTCGCCATCACTCCGGTACATAGAGCATCGATCATAGTTGTGAACTTCTCTGGGCAGCCATACTTCCTCAGAAGTTGCCATAGCCCGGTCCTCCCAACTGTATCGAACGCCTTACTGAAGTCGACAAATACCACGTACAGTGGTCGGTCCTGCTCAATGCACTTTTCTTGTAGCTGTCGGAGACAACTTATCATATCCACGAGGCTCTGGTTACCACTGAAGCCACACTGTGTCTCCGGAACTACCTCGGGTTTATGTGGATAATCTGTTGAGGAGGACCCTGGCAAAATTTTGCCTGTTATGGAAAGAAGAGAGATATAGTTCCCACAGTCTGTTCGATCACCTCTCCTATAGATGGTTACAATACTGGAATCATTCCATGTATTTGGTACAGAACCCGCCTCCCAGGCATTGGTGATTAGTTGGTGCAGTCTGCTGAACAGATTGTCTCCACCGTGCTTCCATTCTTCAGCAGGAATTCCATCTCCCCCTCCCCCAGGTGCTTTGTCATCTTTCACGCCGGCGATTGCTCTAGTCATTTCATCCATTGTGGAATCTAGTCGAGGCTTGAATTGCTAATGCGCTGCGGGATTTTGTACAGAGCTTCGTGATATATGTCGTCAGGGACGTTTAGTAGCTTCTGGAAGTGTTCATTCCATCTTTGCTACAACTCTCATGTTGTCAGATAAGGTATCCATTCCATATGTTAATATCAGGTGAACAGGTCCCTTCTTCTTGGGTCCCCACACTTCCGTCAGTCCATGGCAAATGTTAGTATTGGAAATATCGATCTTTGCCACACGAGAAGTCAGATGGCAGTTCCGGCGTAAACCTTATTTATAGTTATACTTCAAATTGGCTTTGCAGGTGGTGTACAGCTTTGGCGTAAAGTGTGTTCTTGGTGCGTTAGTTAATGGTGTATGTCGTAACACACTGGGGATAATCGAAGCCAGTGCCTAGTAAACCGACATGTTATTCAGCTTCACAAAGTATAACTTTGAGTAATCCCATAATGTCGCCAGAATATCGACAGTTATGTAAAGGAGATTGTGTGCAGTCACTTATCATACAATTTACATCTGTGAGCTCGTTTTCGGTTTTACCCGTGATATAATCACTAGGGTCGTTGAGTGGAGGTAATTTATTATGATATGGCAGAGATTGTTCGAATTTCAAATTCCTGTCGCCAGGCCCAAGAGAGTAGTTTCATTTAACCCTCACGATTACTAGGGCGAAGTACCAAATGAACATGAAGACAATGTGTTTCATTTATACTAATATGATATGTGATTCGCAATTATAATTTAATCGTGATCACAAAACAATAATAATGCCTGAAATCGATCAAAATGTACACGAATATAGCACATTTTCCTCTGAGCCGTTATGTCCACATAGGTCACGCCAGATGCCGCCACCAGACGGTTGCCATTAAACTGTTGGGTCCCACCATAATTGTTTTAGTAATTTTTAATACGCATTTTACGTTTTCTATAACAACAGCTGATGACATTGAATCTACTGATATAAATATGAGCAACAACAAAGCAATTTTATGTATGCAAGTGTGTTCAAATAGCTGTATAATAGAAAATATGAACACATTTGTAACATTAACTTTTCATGATTTTATTCTACCAGAAAATAATCATGTTCTTAAGAAATTGTCTTGTTGAAATCTCAAAACGATGTTATCTTGCTGTTGCTGCGGGTATCTTTAATCATAATGTTATTAGTATTTAACTATTTATAACAGTTATACTATGTAATATTTGTATTACACATACAACTCACCATCGAAGCAAACGAAATGAGGTTTTGACGAAGAATGATGAGAGTTTCGTGGAGAGAAACTAAAAGCAACGAACACGCCTTCGTGCAGCCAGCTGCCAAAGAAAGATTATTATCAAAATAGAATTACAAGGTACATAGGGCACACCACAAAAAAGAACATTTAGACCAACTAGTAACAACTAGTTTGGCATATTGAAGGGATAAGATCAAGACGACCCCAGCCAATAACATAATTGACAATCTGTCAACATGGTTTGGCATGAGCACAACAGAACTACTAAGAACAACGAACGCCCACGCGGTTTGGAAGATCGTGATCGCCGACATCTGGAACTGACATTTGTAATAACTTCTGTCTAGCTCATATATATATATATATATATATATATATATATATATATATATATATATATATATATATATATATGTTGCGTTTGTCTGGCCATATTCCGCCATCAGTTGTAGCGGTTAGCGCGAGCGGTCGACACGGAGGCGCCTAGTGGCGGACTCGGGCACACGTTCACTTACTCAGTCTAACAGTCTAACCACAACACAATATATGTAACTTTTCCACGGGTTATTACATCACAATCCTAACAGTACAAATCTAATAAACTAGCTAAAATACTCTCACAACTAATACACCAATACAAATACAAAGTTGAACAAACGTGACGGCACTGACAACGTGTTTGATAAGCGGTCAGTAGGGTAATCAAACAGTCAAATGACTCACCCACGCTGTGGTCCGTTGCCATTAGCGACTAATGTGGATTTGTGGAACCCCATTGGCAAAGTCCAGCAGAGTATTGTGCCAGTGTTGTTGGATACTGTGTGAGCATTGCGCACGGTTCACAAGTTCCTTCAATTTGGGGACGTCCTTTGCATTAGTTTAGAATTGTCAGTAAATTTAAAGGACAGGGAAAACGTTGTTCAATATTCTTCAGTTTATGTTTAAATTGGTAAGGGTGATTTATGCGTGGGCGACTGTCTGCAGGTACTAAACTGTTTCTGGACAAGGCACATGTTCGTTTTTTTCAGACATAAGTTTTGTTTGCACAATGGTGCCAATGTTACCCGCACTGTGTTTGATTGGTGAAAGTATGTGTCAGCAAGGTCACACAGCTTCGACCATTATGTGAAAGTGTGGCGCGCAGCTGGCGAGAGTTGATCCTTACAACATAGGTTATAATAGTGTATAAACTAAGGCCATCCAGAGTAATAACAAATTACAAAAACATGATGATACAGAGATTAGTCCAAGGGATTTGTGGCACACTCTGTGCCCGTCGTTAGCTCCCATATCTCACAAATGTTTGACTGACACGATTCACGATATATTTGTATTTGATTGGATCAAATGTACCCTAGATAATTCATTAGCCTCCCTAAAGAAACTGGTATATTTTCATTTTGTTCTTCAAAACCTGTGTTTTCTCTTATTTGTAAAACAAATTCAAATTGGCTCCATGGGCATATTTTAGGGTGAATAGGTAGTAATAGGGAAGTCATTTATATTTGTCTGAATGCTTCTAATGGCCCCCGCAGGGCCTTCTAAAAATCTACAATTACACATTTTGTCCGTGTCTGCCTGGACAGACTAGGAAGCAATTTCGAGACTGACTCATTTTCTCCCAACTCTAAACGTTATGTAACCTGCCAGGAAACGTGGCTAATTGATAACTGTGTATTGATTACTGTCCACTGTCACACGCTGAAGACCAGTCTGGAATGCATAGCTAATTAATATCCTATATATGACAAGCAGTTTCAGTAGGTTTTATTTAAGCTCCATCATATAGATTGTTGAGCGTCAGTAAAATAGCATGACATGTCAAACCATTTAGTGATATCAACTGCATTCTGGTCACTTGTCTGGCTGAGTGGAGTAAAAATAAATAACTCCTTCTTAACTAAAAAAAACATTAATGACCAGTTATGTTGCTGCCTTCACCAGAATTGGCTATGATTATGGTCATCTCTTATGAATAACAAAAGTCCCTGTGAATGGTGAACATACTAGGCTGTTACTCATTGATAGTGTGATTCACTAAACAAGGAAACAGTAAAACAATGCAAATTCAAATTTCAGCCCAAAGGATTTGACACATCTTGGCTGAGTTTTGTTTTGGTGGGAAGTGAAATGTGCACACATTAAACAATGTGAGGATTCTATTGAGTCTAAGAACAGTGCCTATGGGTCACCCTGATGGTACCATGCGCCCATAAACAGCGATTTACCATTTGCTTTATATATGGGTGGTTAACCGACCTTTCGGCCATGAATTCAGTTCCTATTTGACAGGGCCTGCGACCTCCTACGACTAACATGTGTACACAGACGAACACATGATATTCATATATTTTAAACATAATTATCCATTGCTGAAACACTGAGAAAATCGATTTTCAGTGGTAAATTCTACTGAAGTATAAAAGTGACCTATATTGTTCCTTTCTGAATCAGGTGCTGGTGATCTCAAACGTGGAACTCTCTTGGTTGTTCAAACGAAAGTGATACACGTGATGGAAAAGACACCGTCCGGGAAATATGAGATAACAAGACAACTCGTCAATGGAGGACGTAAGTAACATAACACAATAACATTGTGCTTGACATTGGTGTAATTTAACAATACGTTCATTGGGAACATTTTGTATGGAATTATTAGAGTTACACAGAATAATCAAGTTATTATTCATAACATGGACAAAGGTGTATATGTCTTGTTATTTCATGATTTAAGTATGACGATCAGTCAACATATAAACAGCGCACTGCCCTTTGACTAGTGTCGTATTCCCCACACTGCCAAATATGGCGTTGTTAGCAACAGTGCCAGATTAGGCATTGTCCTAATTGCGCATTGTGCTTTTTTCCAAGAATGTCACTGTTTTGTTAAATGTCAAATGTGCCTGGCTTCGGCAATTTCGGCATGGCACATGCTCAACACACTGGAAATATAATAAGGAAATAGAGTTTTGCACATCACAACATATCAAAACTTATGTTTCATTAGTAAAGTTGCCTTCTGAGTTATCGCATGCTTCAAATACAATGTTCTCAGTGAATAAGTCATTTATAATTGTTCTCGAAAAAGAGGAAAGGCAAAATAACATAGGCTTCAGAATTTATGCAAAGCAGACCAGCTCTGAAATTACTTAATCTATTTAAACCAACTTCCTTTAATTAGTAAACCAAATAGAGTAATTACCACATCTGCCAGAGTTATTGATAATACACTTACTAATAATCAAACTACTGATAGCGTAGAATCATCCTGTACTGGCATACTATGTCCATGTATATTACAAGTTATATGCATATATATATATATATATATATATATATATATATATATATATATATATATATATATATATATATATATATATATGCATATAACTTGTAATATACATGGACATAGTATATATATATATATATATCGTAGCTGGTATTTTTATAAGTCCGCGTATTTCTAAGTTAACATATGATGATTTACTATTGCTTCTAACATGTGTTCTTATCTTAACTAATCGGTAGCTAAACATATTTTCCAGATGACTCGAACATTGGTCATTTTTATATATTCAAGGGAAAAAACTAGATGAAGATATGGCTCTTATGTAACTATGTACAATGTTTATTTTGTATTGGCTTCAGTAAAACCTTTGATGTGGTGAATCAAAGAATATTACTTAATAAACCTGAACATTGTGTCATTAGATGTCAAGCGCATGCCTCGTTTGAAAAAATACTATCTATAAAGCAAATGGTAAAACACCGATGAGTGATGAAGCCTACTGTTTGTTTTATGGTTGTACTAAGTATTCGTTCCCGATGAAAATGAAAGCATGTTAATTGTACATAAGGATGACATGTATGCGTATATTTCAGTTATAGTAAATATACATGTGAATTCAATTGTGATTTGTTGAGATAAATTAAAATTATAAATAAGCATGAAGTGACAAAGATAGATTCATGATTGGGTTTCTATGTGTCCTACAGAATGTAGACATACCTAATGAATGCGTCTATAAGTTGAGCTACGGCGATAGCCGGGATGCCACACGCGAAGTTTATGTGTTAACTTCAACGTACGACACCTTCGTACATCAACCTGCTACTGAAATTAGTGACTTACAAATCTTGTCTGTCTGACATTGAATACGTACTATGTGTTTGTAATGCACCAGTCGTCCTCCAGTGGCTGCAATCGATGTAGTTACATTGACAAAGAGCAGAAGACAGAGGCGAGCTCGAATTTCAGCCAGACCGCTACAAATTTGGCTTCATTTTTTCATAGGTTAACCTCATGTGGTATCATAAGATAACTGTTTGTTCAGTGTGGTGGACAGTGTTTGTAGTGTATTAGGATATTACACAATAGTTCATTTTGACGCCCGCCTTTACCCAAACGGTACCCTTATGAACATGCTCTGAAAGCAAGGAAATGGTCCACCTGAACCATCTGTGATGTCGCAACTGGGCACCCAGAAAGCGGAATAAAAATATGCATATTTGAACACGTGCAGGAGAATAGTACACAATGTGGAACTTCTAAATCATATATTTCTTTTTCTTTTTTGTTTCGTGGACATAAAGCAATATATAGCAGCATGTATTATCGGGAAGCATAGGACAGCGCAAGATAGGCAGATGTGGAATCAGTATGCTGAGGCCTTTCTATAATAAAGAAATACACAAATTATATAGATTAATGGGCTTCCAGAAATCCACGTTAGTTGCTAAATACGCTAATACGCAACTAGACCCTAGATGCGTTGCAGCGCCTCTAGCGACTAATGTGTATTTGTTTGCATGTTTTGCTGAACGCGTGTTTAAACAATAATCATCCTCAATTAGCTATTGACCGTGCAGGCGCATAGACAGCGATAGTTTGTATGTGGGTATGTCGTATCTGTTGTTAATAGACAGAACAGCATGCCGTAAATGTGGTCAATAAACAGAACAGCAAAAACTACGCCATTTCGACACTGAATTCAGTCGAACGACCCGCGACGTTTCATAGAGTGTAAATGTATATTTATGTAGACATTATGCTTTCATATTGACAGACATGTTATACGATATCAAAATGTAACTATGTGTTAAGACGTAGCAGTCTCATGTGATGCATACGGTGAGCTGTAGTTTATTTTAATCATCCTTTCCAGCATCGAGCCAGCACACCTGTCGTCGGGCCACCTGTATACTTTCCATCGCCTTAAATGTACATAGTATGCCTTCACATTGACGGACATGTCATACTCTATCCATGTTTAGCTGTGTGAGGCTTATAATTCGTGTCAGTTCAACAGCTGATTGCAGGATGATTTTAAAAAGCATACCAAAAAATGTTCCGCAACACGGTGCCGCATTTTACACACGTCAAGAATACGTAAAAGATGGCACAAAGGCCCTAATTGCGTCAGAGCGCCCTCTGTCTGATTAGTTATTGTGGTACCTTATTGTTTATCACTGTATTAGTGATCAGAACAAATATGGTAGTTAGGGTGTACCAATGGTGTTCATTAATAATAATGTGTTAATTAATTACTTAATATGTACTAGAAATTATTTACTATAGTGCATATGATTTTATTGGCATTGGCATAAGTGCCAGTAAAGTTGAATTTTGTTTTAATTTTATTTCATGATGTGTGGGTTCATGGGTGTATAATATGTTGTTTTCAATTACAAATGAAGATTTGGGGATTGAAAATGAATTAACTGCGTTATATTACAATGAAATTATGTAAGCTGTAGCTGTTAGAAATCATGTCTAACTGCTTGTTGTTAGTAATTATAGTTCCTTGGTTAGGTTAGTTCCAGAACAGATGAGTCTAATGCTGTACTACTACTGTACAGTAATATTTCCTGCTCAGAATACATGTTTATGTTATTGCAGTATTTATTGTAACATATCTAGATAAGTTGTTTTCAACGGCTGCAATCCTGATATTTTGCAATACTGAACAATTAAAAACGGCTCTATTTATTACATGATTGTAGGTGACATGAGAGCTATCACAGTGGATGAGGTTCATGGATTTGTGTACTGGAGTGACGTTTCTGATGGTGAGGTGAGACGTGCGACACTGAATGGCTCCAACCAAAGGGACATCTACAACATCTCAAGTAAGTAGAGTTGTATGATGGATCAGTTGGTGTGGCTTGTTCTTTTAAAATACACCCTGTAGCGTTGTTAACAAATACTCACTGAATGTCGCCAAATACTCATTATTGGGGCTAATGTGGTGGTGGGGTGGGATGGTGTGTTTTGGGGTGGGTTGTTGCCCGCTGGAATAATCTGGTGGGGCTGAGGTATGGTAGGGTGGGGTATCAGAGTTTTAACAAGTGCATTTACTTTGTACTTGAGTAATAGTAACTCTAGAAAAAATAAAAGTGCCAAAACCAGAAATGTGTAAGTAGAAAGTAGATAGATATACACTGAAGTGAAAACAAATGTATTTTCCTCCTGTAACACCATTAAATTGGCAACGTAACCACCTCATATGAATATAAAAAAAACATGCTCAAGATCAGTATAGTATGTCTCACAATTTATTTTACTGCTAACAACACTGTCTGCATGATCTAAGCTATAACATCATTTACACAAATGATTTTGTATGCAAGCGTGGTTGTATTGATATTTGTCTAATTTTCTCTTTAAAATTATGTGACTGGTATATACTGGTTAAATATATTATAGTCATATATAAGTGGCAAATTGCAAATATAGAACGTTAACATTCTAGACAACTATAGAATGAACATGATTCTTACGTACTTTATTGATATTGTCTGCTGCAGTCACACAATATACATGTATATGTATTTCTGGTAATCTAAGGCGAACAACCAGTTAAAATGCAAGTTACGTGATTATTGTGAAGCGACTACAATTTGTATTTGTTTGAATGTGTCTATGGATACATCAGGCCCCCCAACCAGCATCATGTCCACATTTTGCCTGTCTGTCTGAACAGACCGGAAATAATACTTGTTTGTTCGGGACTGCCCGACTTGACCAACCTCTGGAGGCTAGGTGGCCTGCCAGGAACCATAGCCAATTAATAATTGGGTATTGGTTAAATTGCCCACTGCTGTTCACTGAAGGCCAGATAGCATGCCTGGAAAGCATAGATATTTTGTATTTCATCAATTAAGTTATATCTTTAAAAAATATTGATTTTCTCTAAATACAGGTTTTTGTGCATATATAATTATCCTAAACTTGTACGACTGTAGTATATTGTAACCCTTTAAGTAAAGACATTGCAAAAATAACATTAGGAACAACAATATAATAATATGTCATGCGCCTTTTATATCAACTGCTTTCTGAACACCTGGTTGTGTGTGTGTTGTGTGAGCGGAAGTTGATAACTCCATCTTGACAAAAAACAACCAATGACCAGTCCTGTCGCTATATTCACACAATTTGGCTATGGTTCTGCTACTCTCATGGATAATCGTAAGAAAAAATGTTTTATAATTATGTGAAAGAGATAGACAGACAGAGAGAGAGAGAGACAGAGAGACAGAGAGACAGAGAGACAGAGAGACAGAGAGACAGAGAGAATCATACAATTAGTTGATAAGTAATTGATACTGTCTGGTGTTTTCGCATAATTTGACTGTATTTCTGGTAATCTCAAATTAATTACTATAAATAAAATGCCAATTAGGTGAATAATTGTCACGGGCCAGCATTACCAAGATGGTTCCAGGTAGGTTGTATTCAGCATCTCTGTTGCTAGGTGTTAATTTTCAACACAATCATTCGTATTGAACTTTACTATCAGTGCATGTATATACTATAATACTTGCACATGTACCCTATTATTAAAGCAATGCCCAACATTTACAATTGATACAAACCATTATTATCAACAAAAGACACATATTAATTGGTGTCATTACCTCCTGGCCGAGTTCACTGTGGATAGTCCATGTTCATACATAATTTCACAGTAAAGATTTTGTCCAAAAAGTACTGGTTTGTCGGAGAGCTGAGCTAATTTTTTATTATGCTACTTTTAGCGGCGACTGTCTGAAAGCTAATACTTTTTTTGGTTTATATTGTTCAGTAGTGTAGACATGTGATTCCACATTCAAATATAAAATAAATATAAATATATTTACTATAAATATATGTCAAAGACATGACGATGTGTTATAGAATGATGTCTTTGTTTTGCGATACCTGCAGGGGTGTTTGGGCTTGCTGTTAACCCAGAAAAAGACAAACTGTACATCTCAGACTACAGCGGCAGAAAGATTGTTGTGACCAGTTTGGACGGCAGTCGGGGAAGAACACTCATAAATTGTAAAAGCCATCCAGAGGGTTTGGTTCTGGATCTCAACAAAAGGTAACATTTTAAAGCAATGGTACAGTGTTCCTGTAACAAATGTTCTGGTTTTGTTTAACCAAATACTTTATACTGTTTCATAGCGTAAAATGGGTTGTGTGTGAAATTACATAAAACATGTTAATGTATTGTCTTACTCGCACCCATCATGTCAATGTTGCCCTTTCTGTTTTGTCTCAACATGAGCAGTTATATCTCATGTCATATATCATAGTTTATATCACATTATTAGTGTTACATATGGTGCTGGTTAAATATTTGGTATGAGATTTGAGATATATCGAAGAACACATTTAGTATAATCATTCACAATAACTTCAGAGTGTAAAATTGGTTATGTTTGATGTTACGCTGCATATGTTAATGTATTGACTTACTTTTTCCCATCACGTGAATGGGGCAACTGATGTTATGTATCAACGATGAGTAATTATATGTAGCAATATATATCACAGTTTATGTATAAAAAGTAGTTCTGAATCAGTTGCTGTTTAACTATTTGGTATGAGGTTTGTGATATATTGAAGAACATATTTAAACTAACCTTTCAAAATAACCTCAGTGTTAACCTTCATTGTTTTTAATTATAGAATATTAATTCTAGTTTTTGTTAATAACTTATAGGTTGCTGTTTTATGCGACACGTTTGTCAACTGGTGTTTACAAGGGTAGCCTAGACGGAACCGAGATCACACAAATCGTGCGAAACGATGTGCTGTTTATAGTCGGACTGGCCATGGACGGCACTAGCAGGATATGTTGGGCTGATGACAGTAAGTACCACGTAACTGCTTCTGTTAAAACCACAACATGAAGACGGTGTTTGAGGGCCACAGATGAATTGTTCAAACGATGATGAATTGATGTTATCTCTTAGATAATTATCTCTTAGATATTCGCCATCACCTTTGTTGCTAATTCGCCATCAAAGTTAATAAAATGTATATACATCTCTCTGTCATCTCTACTTTTATATATGCTTAGTGCCCTTTTAGGAGGGTAAGTATCTGGCCTTCGCATCCATATCCTCAACATAATCCAGCTTTCTCTTTCCTTGAATCTTAAGCATTGTTTGCGATTTGTCTTAACATTATATTTTGAATTACTTACATTGGTTTTCCTTGGTGCAGAATGAAAGGTGACGCCAATTAATACAACGGTTTAACGCCCGTTTCTTCTGGATTTTGTTTGTCATACCATTAGTCCACGTGTCTGGTATTCTGCCCCATACCGTGAAAAAAGGAACACTATGGAGGCTGCTGCTGCTGGGTCTGTCATATACAGTTTGGCTGTAATGCTATATTGACCCGTGGCTTTATCAGTCTTCACTGACATCTTGTATGTGGTGATTTTCTCTTTAGTATAACGATGTCAATGTTTTCTTTTTCATCCATATTATTCAGGTGGTGGTACATTTTTGAAATGGTCAGTCCAATGTTATGTTCCTATTCAGTTGTCAGCAACCTTCGTTATTCACCGTTGACAAACATGTGCTGTGTTGTATGGCACTTGCCAATGGTGATCTTTGTTAGTTTGTAATATATTCCTCGATCACTGCATACTGTTGCCTCCACTGATTGCGTTGCTGGGTCTCCATGGTAGTTTCGCATACCTCATTCCATAACACTTCACTACCCGAATTGACATATCTAGTCATCTTGACACCTACATTATACACCTCGACTCATTGATTCCATTGTCTTCCTCATCGTGTACACGTTTTATTTTATTTACAAGTCAAAATCCATTTTGAAGTATGACCCTTAGCTTGTCAACGACATAAATGTTCCGTCCTTTACTCCGTTGTTCAGCTGCTTTCAGTTTCAACCTGATATCCATTTATCTGAAAAGAAACTGTATTTTTGTTTTAAACTATTTGTGTTGCAGTAAAGAAGAGAATAGAATGTTGCAGCTTCAGTGGCAGTGAGAGACGAACGGTTCTCAACACAACTGGCTCTCCTCGATATGTAACAATTCAAGATGGTGTGGCTTTCTACACACTATACAGCCCAAACAGGTAATGCACTTGTTAACTACATTTGTTTTATGTGAACAGGATAGCTGGAACCTGTTAGCATAATGATTAACCATATGTGCTTTATTATTTTATAGTTCAGCAGTGTTTTGATCTGGAGTCACGCCCCCATATTCAATGTTAAAATTGCCATCAAAATGGTGCATTCTGAAGTATGTTTTACCTGTTCCCTCTTATATGAAAGGGAAACAAATACATAATTATAAGGGAGGTGGCAGCATGTAAACATATTTATAGCACAGAAAAGCCATGAGGTGGCAGCTTCTGCCTATATTGGGCTAGGGTGCTTAGAAAAACAGCAAGCTCATCAACTTGCAGGGGAAACAATGATTCAGGAGAAACTTCAGCAGGGAGTGCATGACTAAGTCGCAGCAGACAAATTCCCACTGGTCAAAACGCCAGCAGACAATCCCCAGTGGACAATCGCTTATTAGTGGACCAGCCAATATGTGATATAAAACTTTCATCGGCATTTTTTGTTAATAGCATGAAACTATGGTAGATAGATCACTAATAGCATGTGGGAAAAGGTGTGGGTGGATGCCACCCTTGATTTTGAACTTGAAGGTCATTTTCAAGGACGAGAAAGGTCAAAATTTGTATTTTATTTTTGTGTACTAATTTGGACCGCAATCAATAGATCTATCCAATGAAATTACTTTTATGTTCACATACTTGCATCTAACCAGTGTAATTGACAAGTAAACATTCACTTTACAATGTTAAAGTATAGGAAAACGAAACACAAAAGTACGTTTTTCTCAAAAACACGGTTTTTAATTAAGAACTGTGTTGAACACTTTTTACGCCGTTTTACTCTAATGTTCCCATATGATGTCCAATAACGTGTCACATTCACTTCCTCCCATGTCTAATGGCCAGCTGGGTTGCAGCAATCCACCCCGTCACACCCGCAAGCATACGTGCAGCTGAGGTTCGTTTTGAAGCAACTCCATCAGGCCGTTCTGTACGTAGCCTTGCATCCACAAGTGACCAGCTCTAGACACGCATCTGGAATAGGAGGCAGTCTTGTCCATACAACATTCAAACAGTCTGACTCCATCGTCCATGCAGAGATGTCGGTGGGAGAAGGGATGTCTATATGCTCCTGGTCTGCCTGCAGCCAGATCTTTGCTTGATAGTTGGCGCGTGCGATGTGAAGTTCCAGGGCGTCTCTGGTTGGGGGTAACATCTCCAGACCAAGCTTGCCCTTACCGAAGAGTTGGAGTGTGGCATTGTCGACGGTTTGTTGCTCAGGTGTGCCGTACAAGTGACATACAAATTGTTCAATTGGTGCGAGTTCGCCATCACGACCAATTCCCTGCGCGAGATGCGGATGATTCTGAAACGTTTTCCAGCAAGACCGCTTGCCATAGCCACTAAACGCTGACGTTGTGTCACAACCTGTGAACGCGTGGAAGCCCAGCAGGTTATCCCTCAGAGGTTTTGCAAGTCTCTCAGGCGGTACATGTATTGGGTAGCATTTCCTCTTCTTTGCTGTTCCAGAGATCATCCACACTTCTGCTGTTTGTGGTGGTATAAAGTGGACTAGAAGCAGCATGACATCCGTATCTCTGCAGATGACCAACACTCTTTTGTATCCCTGGTTGACTGCCTCACACGAATGGAGTACCAGCCTGGTGTCCGCCTCTTCATGGTTTCCTTGAAATTTGACTTCGCTCCTCCTTGTTGACCTCGCATGTGTAGCACAAGAGAATCCGCCTCCTGTTACAAGCTCACACTGTTGTGGTATATCAGTACCCTTTGTCACGATGATCTCGGTCAAGAACCTGGCGAGATCGGCCTTGTTCTCATCAGATGCAATAACGTTGCTCCATACCTGTGGAAGGGGGACATTTCGTCCATCGATGACCTTACGAATTGGCCTCTTCTTCCCCACTCTCTTTGACCTTGTCACTGCCTTGATCGACTGGTCCCCGGTGTAGCGGTCAAACACTACATCAACTCGTGTTGTGTGACATCTGAAGTGACTTGTGACATTTTTCAAGAATACGTCGGCATAGTCGCCAAACGTCTAACACCTATGGGGTTTTCCAAGAGCTTGGATCAGGCCATGACCGTCAATCTTCACACACGTCTTTATGTTGGCTTCTGGGATTGCCAAGGGTATAGGAATGCCATCCGCCAGGACATTGATTAGCTCTGACTTTTGTGTCGAGTTCATGTCGCCTCCAAGCTTGGCCAGAGACAGCGGGACTGGAGACAGCTCATGCTTCAGGATACTCCCCATTTCAACTGTTCGACCCGCGTTGACAGCATTGAGTAATCGCTGCAGAAGCTTTCTGTCGGCTTTGACAGTCTTCTGTACATTGTGTTTGGTAGACACGGTTGCTTTGTACAAAGTGGCAAAGGTTTTCGAGCGATGCTTCTTAAGCACATCATGACATCCCACAGTTTTCTCAAATAGGCGTTGCTTCACGTTGGTGATAACATGCAGTTTCCCCCGTTCTTCAGCTCTTAGGAGATCACTGCCCACGTCAGTCGGGGCAGAGTCTTTGGATGCCAAAGATACCAAGGGTATGTCGCTACTTATCGAATCCATGTCTCCATCTTCTTCTTCTCTCAAAGCAGTGTTTACTCTGAATACGTCCAAACGTGTAAGCTGGGTGATAAGCTTCTTCACATCATCAGCATCACGCTTCATCTGGGAAGGAAGGCTGTCACTGCGGGTGAAAGTGGTCTCTTCCTCCTCATCTTCCAGGTTGAAGAGGTATCGCGTGTCCTGTGAGATTCGTGAGCGTTCGGCCCAGATGACACAAAATTTGTCCCTAGTTTGGTCATTTCTTGTAATGCCTATGATGCCGTTCTGCATCTTGCATGTTTTATTTATCCACACAGTTGCCTGGTCAGCGGGAACTTGGTTGAATCATCTTTTGGTTCTCTTCACAACGAAGTTCCCCTGCATGAACTCAGCGTAGATCTCTGGTGCTGTCATTTCAAGCAGTTTCATATCCGCAAGATACACAGGTCCCCATCGGGCATAGTTTGTGTGGTCATAGATTGTGAGCCATGGCAACATTGCAGCAAACGCTTCTAGATGGAGAGTCCAGTTACCATCCCTCTCAGCTCTGATGAAGTCCAGCAGAATCTCCACCATGTTCATGTATGTAGACCACATCCTGAAGTTCGGATTGTCACAGGGTGTCTTAGCAAACTTCGTGAGGAGACGTTGAACATCCTCACTCCCCAGGATATTTGACAGTTGCTCCTGACGAACGGTTACAATTATTCCATACATTCATGTGTAAATTCAATATTCAGCACATTATAACATAGGCGATATATCTGTAAATCATAAAATATGTGGTTGTGCAAAGATGGTCAAGTGGATGTAAAATAAATGAAAACAATATTTTGACTGAAGTTGGTTTTATGACCTTCAAAATGACCTTCATATTAAAAATAATGGATGCCAACACCGCACACGGTTTTGTTATCTTACGAACGATGAACGTAGCAAGAATTTGTTTGTGTTGATTTGAACACTAACGATCGATAGAACATGGCATAGTTGGCTACTTGCGAAGCAGAGTTCTATTCTGCAGTTGCCAACTCACTTCTAAAACAATTTTCCCACACATTGGCAAGTTTGATTTAATCCCAAATCATGCCAATGAACGATGTTATGTATACTGACATACACACAATACGTGTTTGGTTTTGAAAACAGGATAACTTTGCAATAATGGGTATGCAAACAACTTTTACATACAAGAACACAACAGTTCGAGATAATCACATTTTTGTGTTGAATTATCCTATACATCTCTGTGTAAATGCAAAGTTTACGACCTCATATCTCCGCCAATGCTTGGTATAACCGTAAAATCTTTACTGATTTGTAAAGATCTAGTCACATAGAGTTCATATGATCATGAAAATAAAAACCGACATTTTGACCCCAGTTGACTTTGTGACCTTCAAAATTACCTTCATGCTCAAAATAATGGATGGTAACACTGCACACGGTTTTGTTATCTTACGAACAATCAACGTAGTAAGAATTTGTTTGTGTTGATTTGAACACTATCGATCGCTAAAACATGGTATAGTTGGCTACTTGCGAAGCAGAGTTCTATTCTGCAGTTGTCACCTCACTTCTTAAACAGTTTTTTTTCCACATATGGGCAAGTTTGATTTAATCCCAAACCATGCCAAGGAACGATGTTATGTATACTGACATACACACAATATGTGTTTGGTTTTGAAAACAGGATAACTTTGCAATAATGGGTATGCAAACAACTTTTACATACAAGAAAACAACATTTCGAGATAATTACGTTTTTGTGTTGAATTATCCTATACATCTCTGTGTAAATGCAAAGTTTAACACCTTATATCTCCACCAATACGTGGTATAACCGTACAATCTTTACTGATTTGTAAAGGTCTACTCATATAGAGTTCAAATCATCACGAAAATAAAAACCGACATTTTGACCCCAGTTGACTTTGTGACCTTCAAAATGACCTTTAAATTCTAAATCGAGCGTGGCATCCACCCTAGTCATTTTCCGCATACCATGGGTGACTCATCTAGCATGGATGCCCGCTATTAACAAACAATGCCGATGAAAATTATTCTAGAGCACTTTTCAATGTTTGGCTGGTCCACTATATTGCAAATGTGGATAAAGCACCCAACGGACAACACCCTAACCGCTGATTATAGATGTAGACAGTAGGATATAGGAATGAGTATACCTTCTCTGTGTATGCATACGTGTATAGGCATCTATACATGTACAACAGTTATTACAAACAAGGAACATATTGGTCATATCAGAAAGTTTGTGTATCTGTTCAACAATGTGGCTTACTACACAGGACAGAGCCAAACAAGTAATGCACTTTGCAATTACATCCATTGGTGACAAAACTGGGGATCAAAGCCCCCTAAAGGGTTATTTGACGCATTCAGGGGGTTGTTCGTGGAGCATGAAATTGTGTAATTACGTTGTGTAATGTAAATTGTACAGTTATTACTTGCACACAATTTGTAATATGTGTAAGCAATGGTGAAGACAAACATCCTTATTTGACACGTCTCTTTAGAAATAACACAAGGAAAGGCATTAACTTTGCTGGGATGAATTAAATTTTAATTGTTAACTATGCAAAATGATGTAACGTATCGTTTGCAAACAATATGTCCACCGTAGAATGTGAAATCCCTGACATTTGAGAACATGTGATATAGGACACTGAAATACCTATTTTGTTTCAACATAAAGATAATTGTGTTAATTTATTGAAATTCAGTCCTGGTCAACAACGATAATATTAATCAGACACTTTCAGTTATGATATTAAGGTACTAACCCAATATTCTTGAAGTTGAATGTTAAGACAACAATCGCCATTAGTTTCACATTTTATAGTACGGCAGCTATTAGAATTACAAGTGTATCTATTCACAAGTGTGAGCATTGGTCTATAAGAAATATCCATGGTATAAGCTTAATGGGTAGGCTACCCAGAAGCATAGTATTGCCATTTAAACCAACATTGTCTAAGTCAGCGGATCAATTTGTGTCATTCTTGAAATATAAATTGGCCGCTATGAAATGATTGAGCAAAATCTGGGAATTTCCAGACATAATATTGGCACCTTAGCTAACTGTTTTCTATGTTAAGGAATACATTTCTACCCCATTCTATATCCTCAGATAAATACCATATTGAATATCAAAAAATAACCGATAAAAATTATAATTATTATATTTATTTAGCCTACATATGCAACACCCAGAGTATCATTATTTTTATAATATTTAATAACTATTGTGTTTACCCCCACCTCACAATAGTTATGAGTCAACGAACATAAATAATGTTATATATATATATATATATATATATATATATATATATATATATATATATATATATATATATATATATATATATATATATATATATTAAAATATGCTAATGTATCAGTTCAAGAGTTAGTGTCACTTGGGGTTGCCGCATCCATTTATGGTTGGTGCCAGAATATCACATCTTCATGAATATTTGTATTCAATCTGAAGCAAAATTGCCTAAGGTCACAATTAATAAACTTATAGAAACTGATATATCAATTTGACATTAAAGTGGTTAGTTGTATATATTTATAAATACTGATTATACACATGTCATTGTACAACACGAGTAAACGCGCCTAACACACTGCATACAAAGTCAACATTATTTTATGTGTGTATGTGTCATAGGATAAGCACATAGATAGATAGACAGATGGAAGGACATATGGAAGGACGGAGCATATTTATGGGTTTAAAAGCATAAAACCAGATGACCATAATTAATATTACTGCCATTAATTTATTTTGTGTTCTTGCAGTGTTCGGTCAGTCTCACTGACAGGAGAAAATGTCACCATTCACAACCAGGGCAGTTACAGAGGTTACTATTTCCGGGGCATTGCGATACTGCAAGTATAGGAAACTAGGAAACGGGTGTGTATCAGTATATTAGTCCAAGCTGCTCGTGTCCGTGTTATTAAGATATACAGTTACGTAGCGTAGTGAGGGTCATATATAATTGATGTTATGATGCCTGTAAATATTGACTCTGTTACTGTCGTAGCTATTTAGATAACGTTTCAAGTACCACTGATTGTCTCATCATCGGCAAAAGTAAGATAACTGTATAATCTGACCCAAAATGTTTTACATAAACTCAACCAGTATCAAATTAAATCTAATAAAATCATCATACATACCATTTGCTTAACTCCTAATGCATGTTGTTACGTTGTCGTGTTGCAGTGCCAACCGGATACTACTAGAGCAATGTTCTCCTGGAGGCACAGTGTGGAACATATGAAGTTAGTCGTGAGTTTGCATCATTGTCTACATAGACAGCCTCCAAGCCCTCTATGTTTTGCTCTTGTTCTCTGTTCCTCTCCTAGTCTTTCCATATTTCTTTTCAGACATTCCTCTCAATGCATTATCGATCTTCCTCGCGTACTTTTCAACCTTTTCAATCATATTCTCACCAACGTCTTAATACACCTTTAACATGTATTTCTCCAAAGACAAACTATGTATGTAACAAAGAACAACAATGGATCATCTGTACCATCAATAATCAGTACGGAAGGTCAACTTGTTTTAGCATTATGGAAAGATGTATTACGTAATTAACAATTTGCAACGTCCTAACTTTCATATAAATAAAGCATAT
Organism: Oasisia sp. SBJ-2009; assembly: GCA_964017155.1. Lineage (NCBI taxonomy): Eukaryota > Metazoa > Annelida > Polychaeta > Sabellida > Siboglinidae > Oasisia > Oasisia sp. SBJ-2009. The sequence continues at coordinate 37,733,713 of OZ024860.1, forward strand.
TTGACAGATTAGACAACTAATTTTAATAAGACCATCACACCATTTTAAGTATATCATTTGCGCAACTCCCATTGCATTTGTTTCCAGTTGTATCTGTATGTGATGTCGTGTTGTAGCGACAACCGGGTAGGACAACATATCGCCGATCCATGACCCGGGGGTTCCTGGAGACGACGATGGGAAGACATGTAGACAATCCAACATCCACGGCTCGCTGAGTTCTTGACTGTAATCACAGCTGAAGAAAAGGGTAAGGCACATTAACCCATTTTGGAGGTGTATATAGGTAGAAAGGTTAGTCACGTTGATCATCTACACGTTGTTGAAACAATAAATCATGTTGGCGATGTAAGAAGCGTTAATATATTCAATCCTGCTGACAGTAAATTACGCTGATAGAATTAGTGATAAAAACATATTAAGTTCATATTGCATAGTATGTCATGTGGATACAGTAAGGCATGTTAACACTGTAAGTCATGTTGACACTGTGGTTAACCAACAAAGTACGTAATATCAACAAAGTTATGATGACAATGTAGGCATGTTATCAGAGTAAGTGTCGTTTGACTCGACAAGCCAAGTTAATATAAATAAATTCATCCACAAATACGTGAGAAGTAAGATTGGATGTCACAACATAACTGGCTATTGCTTTGCAGCGAGGGAAAGTAATTTGGAATCAACTGTTAACCTAATATTAAAGATAACCTAGCATACGGGAAGGTAGTGTTGGTTGAGTTGGTTAATGGAGCAACGATGTTTCCCAGAAAGCTACGCAAGTGACTGTTTCCGTCTGCCGAGAGATTGAGTACCTTGGCTCAATTTACAAACAGTGCAAGTTTATACACATGTACAACCCTCATTGCCGCATATATTTATCTAGTCGCTTGAGAGGCATTTTATTTTTTAACAAAATATATAAGATATATGGCTATATATGGGAGCCCCTAATATAAAGAAGGGTACAAACTGAAGCTTAAGAGAACTGTAATAGTTGGTTGTTTTTGTTTACCCAGGATGTTGTTCGAGGTCTCAGCTATATCGACATGGCTTGTCGAGTCAAACGACACTAACTCTATCATAATGGTTCTGTATCCAATACAAACCGTATGAATATTAATATTATTAATAACCATAGAGTTTGTTAGTTAAAACAGATCATAGATATCGTAGATATTATTTTATTAGCGTATATATTAATATAATAACCAAATGGATTAATTAGCATTGCTTTCCCTAATAATGCTAATAATACTATATAATGGTAGGTTTTCTTGCATTAGTGTTGCTTGTTCAAGATTACATTAATTTGTTTATTTTTCCACTCAGACATTAGAGACGAACCAAACCAAACCTACCCAAAGGTACATCTACATCGCCTGCGTGAAAGGTCTCAGAAGTAAACGACCCCCATACAGTAGAGGTTCCAGTGGACAACGTAGATCACAGGTAAGTGTAAATACGAAGAAAGAATATTTGATACAGAACCATGGAAGTTAATTTGTATGTAAGGTTCCAACGCATCATGCCTAAGATTATAGATAATGCTAATACGCAAACATACTTTTGGTAAAACGTTACGTTTTATGAATTATTCCAAACGACTAAACACACACTTTATAAATGTTATGTCAATTTCTTCGAAACCGGTGTGATATTCACAATAACGGTCAAAGCATGGTCACTTTAAGAACATATTACAACATGCAACCATACGTAGAAAAAATGCCATGATATATACATATTACTAAACAATAAATACCGGATATACCTGTATTTGTGACTAGCAGATTCACTCATAAAGTGATACGGTTTTCTACAGAAATACTAGTCATCGACTATTTCTAAATGTCTATGTTAACTTTCAGTTGAAAGCAAGCCGTGATTGAAATTAGCATCTTTGGAATATAAATGCAAGACTCCTCCATTAATAACTATGTTAAAATACTGTTGCAGTTGAAACCATCCACCGCAGCAGTACGGGGACAGGAGAAACGACTCCGACTGTGCCACTCGGTGAGACGTGATGTGATCTTGACTTAAGCACTAAAGTCACAGAAGACGGCTACACCCCTCGGAAAGGTTCAGAAGAAACAGTTTGTGGTAAATCATTGTTGGACTTAAATTAGCTGTGCACAAGAGCTTCTGATGCTGACATCAATGTGACGCGAGCGAAGAGGTTGTGATGATAAATCTACGAAGGAATGATACAAGTGACAGAGGTGTCGGCTACGGACGAATGGCTTAAGAATGTGACACAGAATGACATTTCATGACGGCAACGATACTGCCAGTGTCACCCAAAGTACAACTAACGCTTATTATCACTTTGATTACTCGTTGAATAGTGCTGTGCTATTTTTAAGTTGATGCTCCATCGTTCACCTTACATACGAAGGCAGTTGTACTGTGAGTTTACTGTGCAGCTTAGTTGTTTCAAACACTAACATTCATGGTGCATTGTTTCATTTCTAGTATGGCGCTTATTTCAAAGGTATGTTTTGTAGTAAAATAATAAAACAATTCAACACAAGTGAAGCTATCAGTTTGAATTGACCATGATCGATGTGCTTTACAGTAAAATGAACACAAATCGACGTAATTTTCTCGGGACACTAAGGTTTGGCATTTGTATAGCAGAATGCAACAAAAGCACACAATGCAAATATTTAAATCCTCTGATGAACTTAGATTTTCTTTAATATATGTATACTCTTTCTCGGCATTATTGTAAATATATAAATAACTGGGTAATTATCACAAAATGAGTACAGTAATGCATGGTGAAGTTCAAAATAAGACATTGATATGTTTTATTTAGTTATGTTAATATGAAGTGCGCCGATCTATGAACGAACCAACAAACCCGCATCTGAAATGTTAGTGCACAAACCAAAGTGTGCCTTATTTATGGTTGAATAGTAAACATTTACTTCATTAACTAATTACATTTTGAAAAAGAAATATGTTTTTGCATTTATTTATAGCATAAGTTTGTCAAGCGAACAACATAAAAGTGTAATTTGATTTTATACACCACCAAACTAAAATAATATTGGTAGTGGTAAAGGCTTTTCACCAATTCTATATCGTACAGTAGGGCAACGTTTTCGTCCGTCCTTTCTTAAGAAATTAACACCTGCCCTCCCTTAGAGAGCGGTAGCAATGATTGTCGTTGTGCTTGATGTCTGAATGTATTGTCAATATGAATCACAGAGAGGTAATTCACAATTTTTTTTTTTTTTACGCTTTTCCCTGCATTCGTTTGGTACACGAGGTTTTACATTAGGCTTTTACCTCAATAGTGTACACAGGGTTTTTAGTGCGGGTACTTTTTAAAAGTACATTTGTGTGGCGGTTTGGCCATGCCTCTCTGTGTGATATGTTAGTAGGTGCTACATATGTGTGTATACAGCAGCGTTTACACTGTATTATGTTACTATTAATTTATTAAGGTTTGATCATTGATTTTGAGGTGGTTACCTAATTAGGTCAGGTATAAGTAGTTGGTGTTTTGCTATGTTTATATATACAGCAACACTATTTTGTTATGTGTTGGGTTGATGTATTTATGTGAAAACAGTTTGTTCAACCTTGCTGGGGCTTAAACTATTTGTGTACATTGTACAATATTATGGTGGGGCAATTAGTAACACATCCGTTATGTTTGTATATGTAATATGTATGTATGTGGCTAATATAGGGGCTCTACCGCATTCTAAGCCTAAAACGTGTTTATTCAATAAATGTTATGTCAATTTCTCTCTGATAGATGTTTTCCTGTTATGACTGATATATACATATGTTGTTTCATGCTCCGCACCAGTTTAGGATCAATACAAGTAGGCATATGAATTATGTTGACATGAGACGAAGGCATGCATATCATATTAACAAAACTAACCTAAACGTATTATGAAACATGCATCAGATACTGGATATCCAAGTGTGGTCATTTTGTCGGGGTCACACACGTGTCTAATTGTCCTACGCATATCAACACACGCACGCACACACGCACGCACGCACACACACACACACACACACACACACACACACACACACATCTGATATGATCCTATCTGGCGAACGAATTAAACATGTTAAGTGACCAATGTCGAATAATACAAATATGTTATCAACATGGCGACATTACTGCATAACTATCTCTTAATTTGTTTATGGATTGGTTAAACTACAAATCACTGTGAAGCAACGTATATGTTTTAGCTAGTTTCTATGGTAATGTGACATGTGGTGTTTTTAATATGTTATTGAAGAAATCGGGCTACATGGTTCTTTATTAGTTCTATTTCCATTTAATATAATAAGCTTGTACATACCGTATTGTCCCTGGTTGATGCGCAAGTGGGAAAGCTTGGGTGCACCTCTATCAATTTCTCAAAAGTGGGCCGGCTAAAACGGCTTCTAAAGAGAGTAGAAAACTAACCCACAACGTGACACCACTGAAGTATGCATAACAGAAACATAATCCGACACGTGGCGCCACTGAAGTATGCAAGGGCCTGCAAGTGGGTCACGATACATGGCGAGATTCCGCGCGACTGGAGCTGATTGTGGACTGGACACAAGAATAATATTTTAACGATGGATGACAGTTGTAGCCTCCGACTGATGAATACTAGGAAAATCAGGTCTTAAATATCTTTTGCTAAACCTTTCTTATCTTAAGCGTTACTATTAATTTATTAAGGTTTGATCATTGATTTTGAGGTGGTTACCTAATCAGGTCAGGTATAATAGTTGGTGTTTTGCTATGTTTATATATATATATATATATATATATATATATATATATATATATATATATATATATATATATATATATATATATATATATATATATATATATATATATGTATGTATATATATATATATATATATATATATATATATATATATATATATATATATATATATATATATATATATATATATATATATATATATATATACAGCAACAATATTTTGTTATGTGTTGGGTTGATGTATATATGTGAATACGGTTGTTCAACGTTGCTGTGGTTTAAACTATTTGGGTACATTGTACAATATTATGGTGGGGCAATGAGTAACACAACCGTTATGTTTGTATATGTAATATGTATGTGTGTGGCTAATATAGGGGCTCTACCGCATTCTTTGCCTAAAACGTTTTTGTTCAATAAATGTTATGTCAATTTCTCTCTGATACATGTTTTCCTGTTATGACTGATATATACATATGTTGTTTCATGCTCCGCACCAGTTTAGGATCAATACAAGTAGGCATATGAATTATGTTGACATGAGACGAAGGCATGCATATCATATTAACAAAACTAACCTAAACGTATTATGAAACATGCATCAGATGATGGATATCCGAGTATGGTCATTTTGTCCGGGTCACACACGTGTCTAATTGTCCTACGCATGTCAACACACGCACGCACACACGCACGCACACACGCACGCACGCACGCACGCACGCACACACAGACAGACAGACACACACACACACACACACACACACACACACACACACACACACACACACACACACACACATACACACACAGCTGATATGATCCTATCTGGCGACCGAATTAAATATGTTAAGTGACCAATGTCGAATAAAACAAATATGTTATCAACATGGCGATATTACTGCATCATAACTATCTCTTAATTTGTTTATGGATTGGTTAAACTACAAATAACTGAGAAGCAAGGTATACGTTTTAGCCAGTTTCTATGGTAATGTGACATGTGGTGTTTGTTATTGAAGAAATCGGGCTACATGGTTCTTTATTACTTCTATTTCCATTTAGTATAATAAGCTCGTACATACCCTATTTTCCCTTGTTGATGCGCAAGTGGGAAAGCTTGGGTGCGCGTCTATCAATTTCTCAAAAGTGGGCCGGCTAAAACGGCTTCTAAAGAGAGTAGAAAACTAACCCACAACGTGGCACCACTGAAGTATGCATAACAGAAACATAATCCGACACGTGGCGCCACTGAAGTATGCAAGGGCCTGCAAGTGGGTCACGATACATGGCGAGACTCCGCGCGACTGGAGCTGATTGGGGACTGGACACAAGAATAATATTTTAACGATGGATGACAGTTGTAGCTTCCGACTGATGAATACCAGGAAAATCAGGTCTTAAATATCTTTTGTTAAACCTTTCTTATCTTAAGCGTTACTATTAATTTATTAAGGTTTGATCATTGATTTTGTGGTGGTTACCTAATCAGGTCAGGTATAAGTAGTTGGTGTTTTGCTATGTTTATATATATATATATATATATATATATATATATATATATATATATATATATATATATATATATATACAGCAACAATATTTTGCTATGTGTTGGGTTGATGTATTTATGTGAATACGATTTGTTCAACGTTGCTGTGGCTTACACTATTTGGGTACATTGTACAATATGATGGTGGGGCAATGAGTAACACAACCGTTATGTTTGTATATGTAATATGTATGTATGTAGCTAATATAGGGGCTCTACCGCATTCTTTGCCTAAAACGTGTTTGTTCAATAAATGTTATGTCAATTTCTCTCTGATACATGTTTTCCTGTTATGACTGATATATACATATGTTGTTTCATGCTCCGCACCAGGTTAGAATCAATACAAGTAGGCATATGAATTATGTTGACATGAGACGAAGGCATGCATATCATATTAACAAAACTAACCTAAACGTATTATGAAACATGCATCAAATGCTGGATATCCGAGTGTGGTCATTTTGTCGGGGTCACACACGTGTCTAATTGTCCTACGCATGTCAACACACGCACGCACACACGCACGCACACACGCACGCACGCACGCACACACAGACAGACAGACACACACACACACACACACACACACACACACACACACACACACACACACACACACACACATACACACACAGCTGATATGATCCTATCTGGCGACCGAATTAAATATGTTAAGTGACCAATGTCGAATAAAACAAATATGTTATCAACATGGCGATATTACTGCATCATAACTATCTCTTAATTTGTTTATGGATTGGTTAAACTACAAATAACTGAGAAGCAAGGTATACGTTTTAGCCAGTTTCTATGGTAATGTGACATGTGGTGTTTGTTATTGAAGAAATCGGGCTACATGGTTCTTTATTACTTCTATTTCCATTTAGTATAATAAGCTCGTACATACCCTATTTTCCCTTGTTGATGCGCAAGTGGGAAAGCTTGGGTGCGCGTCTATCAATTTCTCAAAAGTGGGCCGGCTAAAACGGCTTCTAAAGAGAGTAGATAACTAACCCACAACGTGGCACCACTGAAGTATGCATAATAGAAACATAATTCGATACGTGGCGCCACTGATGTATGCAAGGGCCTGCAAGTGGGTCACGATACATGGCGAGACTCCACGCGACTGGAGCTGATTGGGGACTGGACACAAGAATCATATTTTAACGATGGATGACAGTTGTAGCTTCCGACTGATGAATACTAGGAAAATCAGGTCTTAAATAACTTTTGTTAAACCTTTCTTATCTTAAATGTCCGATTTAATATTGAGTTTACCACACTATCATAGACATATAGCGGTTTCCATATTGCAGATAATAAACACGATTTTAGGCCGTATGTGTCTTTTACAGGATTTGCATTTTAAATTGTTGTACGTTGTGGTTTCGATAAGCATTTATATCTGCAAGTTGTCTAAATGCACATAATCATAACATATGTATACGTTTGTCCCAAACAGGTTGTACTGCGCGAAAAATGGCACTCTTCATTATTAGTCAAGATCGCCAAACACAAGTAGTTGCCGCTAATGCCAAGGCAACCACCATAATAATCGATTAAAATTCATGATTTCCTTGTCATTGTCAGCGGCAAAGTGTTCCATTTCTTCTGCTTGTAATAATCCTTCGGACAATATAACTGAAACACGCTATTTGGGACACAGTTCGAATATTACAAACAAAAACAAAATAAAGTCCTATGTGTTACATTGAAAATATGGATTTCCTGCCCCCAACTGCCCCCAGCCTCGTTTTCGCGCGCGGGACTTACACGCCATTATATTAACATTGTCAGAATGTCAACTTTTCTATTAATCCTGAGAAACAATTTATTATTTATTGAAACACAGATGCCTGTATATAAATTTATGAGATAATTAGTCTGACTTCTTCGTGTTATCGAAGTTGGATGAGGCCAGCCGAAATGCGCGGGAGCGGGCGATTCCTGTGGAAATTGTCTCGCCTTATATATTTCTACGTGTATTTCATTTAACAGCACGTAGGCCTAGATATTCTGTTTCATTGCGTTGCGTTGCATACAATGATTTCGAATAACATAAAGACTTTGGAATGGCATATAATGCTTCAGATACATCTTTGAGCAGCCTGCATACACGTTTTAGAGTTCTAGATCGCAGATACTAGATTGCCCAAAAAAAGGACGGAACTTCTGTCGTTGAGTGTAGTAGTGTTAAGCTAAGCAGTACGAATGTTAAGTTAGATACAAAGTATATTTACCATATATACACCATATACAGTGTAGTGTGAATGAGAACAAAAATATAAATATTCTGTTCCATTTCCGACAATAATTAGGCATTTGTGTGTAGAATGCAAAACCAACCTCAATTGCTCCTACATTTGAAAATTCATTACGAAAGACGCGGGTAGATTAGTGGTTTTAATACGCGCGGAAGCAGTACACCTGATATATTTCGTATTGAACTCAGTGGAGCGAGTCTGAAGTTGTTTAATATAATTAATATAATTGGTGTTTTACGCCACGCACATTGACTTGCATCGTGTACAAAAAGTACCCGAATGTCGCACAGGCCGTTGTACTATAATACCACTGTAGTCCTATGCGTAGCTTATTGCAAAATAGGCTAGCGCAAGTGCGGAAATTGAAAGAAAGTAGAAGTAAATGAAAAGAAAGCGCACCCCATCCCCCTATTTTGCCTAGATCAATGGCGTCGCCATTTTGAAAACTGACGTCGCAAGAAGCGAAAATGGCGCGTCTGCCGTATTGTCGTGACGTCACAGTATTGTTGTGGCGCGTCTTCCGGTTTGCCGCCATTACCACGCCGCGCAGCCGAATGTTGGCGAGAGATGCCAGTTTCTTTAGCGTAATCTCAACCGCATCGCTGTGTGATTTGCGCCTTTGACGCCAGTAGGGTGAAGGAATGTGGGCATAAGTAAGAATTGAGCCTGATGGTTTCAATGTCGGTAGACACCGTGCACATTGTCGCGCTGTTTTGTTGTTTTTCTCGGGTGTCTGCGCCAGGTGAAATTACAGCGACACATGACCGACGACTTCTGGCAGCATTACTGACCGACCAGGCCCGATGATGTAAAGACTGGCGACGCGGAACAGTCATTCGACGGTGGGTGAAGCCTTGTTTTTATCAAGTGATTTTATTTGTATATCGTGTTGCGGTAGATGATAATATAGGCCGACCACTGGGAGAAGCAAATCAACGATAGCTTGACATCGATATATGTATCACAGCAAGTGCGAGTATATATTATTTTTAATGTTACTGTTCACACAATCGAAATGTTTTACTAAGACGATTGATCGAGCTATTTTTCACGCTACATGATGTATTTCAAAAGAAGTAATGTCAAAAATAGTATACAAAATAATGCACATTAAACGAAACGTGTATAAGAGGCCGAGTTCGCACCGCGGAAAGTATGTTAACATTGATATGCATAAGCACCATTCGCGCGGCGAATGCCACACACATTCTCGCATGCACACATACATCCACTCAATACAGTTGAGTAGATGATTCTTTGTCCGTCATGACACCAAACACAACGCACTTATCTCGACCGGAAACAGCATACTTAGGAATCAGCAGGCAAAGGCAACCTACACAAGTGCCTAATTCTTTGTAATAGTGTAACTCACGGGTACGCATTTGACATATCTTCCTTCTAAGACAAGTGTAGAGATCAATCGATGATTTGAGACCAATATTTATTGCAGTCACACATTTCTCGTTACGCAGATTTGTAACTAATTTGTGAGGGAGATCGGCTGCATATTTTGCGACATTGCCATGGAAACAATACCATGCGCTAAGGTGATCAATGCCAACAGGCCAGGTCTTTGGCCATGTCATGAGCGTTATGCCGACAAACAGGTAACACCAAAAGCCAGATATAACAGTCACGGCGAAGAGCCATACGAGAAAACAAAACTTGTTCCAAACTACCCAGACAACTACGAAATTCTATACTAGACTTGCGTGGGGTGCACTACTACTCTCGCGTCGCATTCTCAGAGGGTCTGTATTGCTCACACTTCCGACTGAAATGGGAAGACCTGAAAGCAAAGAGCAGACATTTCGCAAGTTGAATGTGAAAACGAAACCACAAAGCAACCAACAGGCAATGGTCGCATCATAGCATCATTTATGTTGATCTAGCTACACAAATTGTGCATCATACAAAGAGGAAATCATTGTACATCTCAGAGTACATCTGTATGCGAAGGAACGTCTTTTATCGCCCCGCCTTACATATTTCTACGTTTATTTCAATTAACAGCAGGTAGGCCTAGCGATTGCGTTGCGTTGCGTTGCGTTGCGTTGCGTTGCGTTGCGTTGCGTTGCGTTGCGTTGCGTTGCGTTGCGTTGCGTTGCGTTGCGTTGCGTTGCGCTGCGCTGCGCTGCGCTGCGCTGCGCTGCGCTGCGCTGCGCTGCGCTGCGCTGCGCTGCGCTGCGCTGCGCTGCGCTGCGCTGCGCTGCGCTGCGCTGCGCTGCGCTGCGCTGCGCTGCGCTGCGCTGCGCTGCGCTGCGCTGCGCTGCGCTGCGCTGCGCTGCGCTGCGCTGCGCTGCGCTGCGCTGCGCTGCGCTGCGCTGCGCTGCGCTGCGCTGCGCTGCGCTGCGCTGCGCTGCGTACAATGATTTCCTATAAAAGAAAGACTTTGGAATAGCATTATAATGCTTCAGAAACATCTTTGCGCAGCCTGCATACAGCCCTCGTGGCGTCGCCGTTAACACGTTTTAGAGTTCCAGATCGCAGAGACGAGATTGCCAACACAATGAACAAAACTTATGTCGTTGAGTGTAATAGTGTGAAGCTAAGCAGTACGAAGGTTAAGTTAGATACTGCTCAAACTTCTATTTACTTAAGCATAGGTGGAAAGCTGCTTGAAACATTGAGACAACTCAACGAAGTGTGGTAGGCACCATATACAGTGTACTGTGAATGAGAACAAGAATATGAATATTATGTTCCATTTCCGACAATAATTAGGCACTTGTGTGTAGAATGCAAAACAACCATAATTGCTCCTACATTTGAAACTTCATTACGAACGGCGGGGTAGTATACGCCTGATATATTTGGTATAGAAATCAATGGAGAGAGTATGACATTGTTGTATCTAATTGGTGATTTGCATCGTGCACAAAAAGTACCCGAATGTCGCACAGGCCGTTGTACCATAATACCACTGTAGCCCTATGTGTACCTTATTGCAAAATAGGCTAGCGCAAGTGCGAAAATTGAAAGAAAGAAGTCTGCCGTATTGTCGTGACGTCACAGTATTGTTGTGGCACGTCTTCCGGTTTGCCGCCATTACCAAGCCGCCCAGCCGAATCCTCGCGAGAGATGCCGGTTTCTTTAGAGTAATCTCGAACGCATCGCTGTGTGATTTGCGCCTTTGACGCCAGTGGGGTGAAGGAATGTGGGCATATGTAAGTATTTAGCCTACTTGTTTCAAAGTTTTTAGACATCTCATGTGCCTACGCCCGGTGAAGATACAGCGACACATGGCCGACGACTTCTGGCAGCATTACTGACCGACCAGGCCCGATTTAATGAAGACTGACGACGCGGAACAGTCATTCGACAGTGGGTGAAGCCTTGTTTTTACACACATACACACACTCAATACAGTTGAGTAGATGATTCTTTGTCCGTCATGACACCAAACGCAATGCACTAACCTCCATTGGAAACAGCATACTTAGGAATCAGCACGCATAGGCAACCTACACAAGTGCCTAATTCTTTGCAATCGTGTAACTCACGGGTACGTATTTGATATGTCTTCCTTCCAAGGCAAGTGAAATGCATAGGAAAACGTTACAACCACTTTAGGTTTGCAATATATATCAACGTTGTAGGCGTGTATGGCACTATAATTATTTTTGCTATTCACATTTTCCGTAAGATGTCAAAATCATATGCAACGTTTTAAGAAATATATACGTATTTGTATTTATCAAACAAAATATGTTTTTATTAATAAAGTTACCTGCGGTCGTCACCGGAACAAGCAAGTCGAACCCCCACATAAGAAACCATTCGATCTGGTCTGGTCTTTCTCAGATCCCGATGCCTTCGAAACGAAATGAAGCACCGAGGAAAGTTGTGTCGATAAGCAAAAAGACGCAGGTTTATATACAGTACATAATGGGTTGTGTTCAATGGGCGTGGTTGGGATTAGTCAACCATGCCGAGAATGCATTTACACATAGTGATGGTTTGTTTCCTATGTGACGGTACACAGGTAAATATATCAATACTTTAGAGCTCAGCATACAAACAATTTTCGACGACGTACAAAAGGTGAGTGGGTGTATGGCGTAGATATATATATATATATATATATATATATATATATATATATATATATATATATATATATGTATATATATATATATATATATATATATATATATATATATATCCGTGGAAGTCCCGTGCGTTGGCTGGCGATGTTTATATCCGCTTGGACACATGCATCATGGGTTGTACGTGAATGTCTTCACGCCACCAACTGTTTTGATTCGTGTATCGATGCCTGGCTGACCAGTGGTCACCTACTGGTAATAAACGGGGAAGATGCCGTCCTCATAACACATTGATTGATGTGAGACGACATCGTGACACATATTCACATATCCCTGAATGCGACCGTCGTTCCACGGCAATCTTACACCATGGTTCCACGGCAGTGGGGCCCCATAACAGTCGAGCTGTGTGTCTGGATTTATTGCAATCTGACAGTTATGTATTTTGGCTCCGTAGCGGTGTAGGTCCAAGACAATCTAACTATTTGTCTAGTTCTTCTGCAATCTGGCTCCGTGTCAGTCTCCGCCCAAGACAATCTGAGTACTTGGCAGCCTGGCTCCTGTGGTAATATCACCTCATAGAAGCCTATGCTTCATGACAGTCTGGATTTATTGCAATCTAGCACCGGTGGTGACCAACTGGCTCTGAGAACATAAAATACACGTATACCACTTTCTTCACCCAGCTATTAATTTAATTATTATTAAAGCGATGCGTTTAGGTTTTTTTTAATCATAGCATCTCCAATTTATAATGAGTCTACTCAGTTGAACGTAGATATACAGCTATGAAATGCTACTGCTTGCGATTTATTTTATGCTTTGGCGGTGTAATATGCGATAAAAAATAATCAATATGTGTTCAGCCGCCACATAATGGTTAAGTTAACGTAAGCGCAAACTGAAATGATCCAACCTACACAATTTCGAAAAGAAACAAAGTAGAGTGCAGAGTAGATTTTATTTAGGCCAACATAGATCTCTCATGGCCGCCATTACATGTTAAATTGAAAGAAAACGTTAACATTGGATCGATATGAGAATATATTAAGTATAGCAATGTTAATACACCGACTATCTGTTTATTATGACTGTTCCCATATGGTATTGCCACACGAAAGTTGGCAATCGCTTATTTAATTATTCAGACTCCGCATAGCCTGCCAACACATCTGCAACTAGTAAGTGATTTTGCAAGTTATGGTAATGGCGGCACCGTCATGCTCACTGGCTCCAAAAGCATGACATCCATCTTTCAACCGCAAGGAGGTAACGTATAAACAACGACATAGGCATGCTTCTGCACAGGAAAGGCCAAACGGGGTCGCATCATAGGTTGGGTGATAGCATCTGCCGTAGGTTGGCAACCCTCTTAAAGGCTTAAATTAACCCCACTGATGTTATATGTTCATTTTTAACTCCATAATTGTCGTCATCCCCATATGAAGCCAATCCGTTGCAGTTCAACTGATGGTAAATCTTTAGTACACTGAGTTTCCCAACGTCACAGATGAAGGTTGAATCAGCAGTGGTGTTTAGCAACAACAGTGTTACGTGCTGTGGATGTATTAACCGTGGTATGACATATAGCTGTCTCTGACGCTCCTATTTAACGACAGACCTGTGTTGCCAGTAAACAGTGTGAACGGGGCGGGGTGTCTCCTCTGACATTAAGACCAACATGAAAGGATTTCTTTATAGTCTGCACTCGAACTTCTATACAGTAGCGCGTGGCTCGCTGTTAGAATAGATACGTTTATAGCTGTTGTAAATAACGTTCTAAATCGGATTCGTGGGTGTTTTGGCCGTCGGACTCCCGTATTAACTCTTGCCTTAGGTCAATACGCGTAAGTATAGAACATATCTGATGACGATTGGGACCGTGTGCCATACGAAATTTGACATTAAAATGTGGTTTGAACGAGTAGTTGCTAAGGCATGATTAAACTGATTTGTTTATACTGTCAGACGCAGTGCTTCTGGTACCGCATTTTTGAGTATCGGCAATGAATGTTTGGCCAATACGGTTGAATCGCAACTTGACGCTGGCCTCTGACTTGTGTGCCATTTAGCGACGATCGATGAGACGATCTGAGGTGCCAAACACTGACACACAGGACAGCTTTCCCATAGCCGAGCAGCAAATTAAGTTACATGACAGATGACACGAGTCTTGCTTCGTACCTTATCGATTCGAAATAATTTAAAGTTGTCCCCATGATAATCATTCAACAGTTTGTATAACGTCTAAGTCACAAATAGTCGGCGTCAGTTGTACGACCGGCTTGTCGATCTACCGGATATTGCGTAAGATTTATGGTAACATTCAGCAGGAGACAGTGATGTGTCTGCGTGGTTCAATGGTGGGCACTCAGCAGGTTATGCAGTGACTCTGCATAAGATTAAAAGATTCTTTAGTCACACATGTTCTTTAGTCACACATAAAATGACACTGGTAATAAACAGTGAACCGGTTGCGTTGATGAAGAAGAAGTCACTTCAATACCGATTCGACAAGGCAACAGATTGCGAGAGCAAATAACCACAAGAAACTTCATCTTCACTGGATCTCTATGGAGTTGATGTTTACCTAGGCGTCGGTCAGAATCGTGTGCTCTGTTCTCCTGCCTCCCGTGTTTAGATGACCTTTCGGCTTGAACAGCAGTCCGTACATGTCCACTAAACATATACTAACTTCAGTAAACAATTAAGCAGATTGGGAGCGTATTGTGTATGTTAAAATAGCTGAACAGGGTTTGTTTGATATCGGGCCAAGCAACATCCGGTGCGTGGAAATGTCAAAGCGGTAATCGTTCTAGAGATCTGACGTCGGGTGACCTATTAGTTAGCTTATGATGTGTGGGTGGGTGGGTGGGTGGATGGATGGGGTGTATTCTTGGGTTTGTCCACGCTCGTGTCTTTATGTGCATACAAATTCATACAAATTATGTCGTCCCTTTGTTGTGTTGACATTATCTAAAAGGTTACACTCCCACACATGTTTTACAATTTCCGTCAAAAGGTTGCTCGACAATGTATTACACTATCCACCCCTACTCCTGACATTTGGAAACGTCGTCAGTGGTATATTACGTAATGTCTGCTTTTGCAACGTGGCTATTCTGAACAATAAATGTCACAGTCGTACTTCAGTAACTCGTCAATCATACACAGTTAACATTCTCGAAAGGTCACCCGTTACACAATAGGAATGCAGCTGAAAACTATTTAAACAGAGTTGTCAACGACAGTCCATACTTATCACACTTGGTTCCGAAGTAACGCCGACTTGCCAGGAAAAAGCTGTTAAGATGAATATTCTCTTACTGTCAGCTTTTGTTGTCTGTTTCGTGGCAATGGCTACTGCAAGGACATTGCCAGAAACGATTCATTTCCCTGTTGATGCGATTAGTATTCGTAAGTATTTTGTTTTCTGAATGATCGACGATCCGTCATGTTAGAAAATATTAATATGCACGGCGCGTGAGTGTGTGTGTTTGTGTGTGTGTGTGGGGGGTGTGTGTGTGTGTGTGTGTGTGTGTGTGTGTGTGT
>OZ024860.1:37754910-37759991 GCA_964017155.1 Oasisia sp. SBJ-2009
TAGACGCTACAATAGCGTGAATAATTTCGGCTTTATCTTAGGTATTGTTATTTGGTAATACATTGAAACCATGTCATGCATGCCTTTGTGCGTTTAAAGTATGATATGTAATTCAATACCGAGTGATTACATTAGTAACGTATAACGTTTACGGCTCGGGAATAGAACGGTAGCTGTTAGTACTGCACACACGCACGCACACATGATACACGCACGTGCACATGCACATACGCAAGCATGCGGAAATCTTGTATTCGACTGGAAAGTTAAACATGGACCTTTTTGTTTTGTGATATTTGATCTAAAACATCTTACCTATAAGGTAACATATAATTGTCAGACATCGCCGAAGTTTGCATCATCACAAAATCAGCACGTAGGTCCCGTTTATGAGAGGAGTCTGCGTTGAACTAATGGGCGGTTGCAATATCAAGAAAAACATTAAAAAGGTAAAGGTGAGTTCTTAAATATAACGCAGTGTCCGGTCCTCAGGATTGTTTGAAAGCGCTTTACACTTTACTTCCCTGGCAGACCTATTCAGTCAAATACCGTCTCAACTTCTCTGGGAAGCATCAAGCCATACACTACAATTAATGAGCGAAGGCTACTCATACACATATTCACCACTATCTAAAGCCAGGTACTCGCTTATACAGCTGACTGAACTGGAAGAATGTAGAGTGAAAACACTTGCTCAAGATTTCAACACCGCAGCACAGGTTTCGAACCCGGGTTCTCTTAGTCGAGAGTCCGAAGCTCTGCCATTGCGCTCTACATAATGTAATGTATGTCATACTGTACAAGCCACTCCAACGTGAATAGAACTACCGAGCGATGTAAAAGCATCTCAAAACCAGAGCTAGTAACCACAATCATTAACGTGACTTACCTACCACACTACCACACAATCATATTACCACACTACCATACTACCTCACTACCACACTACCACACTACCAAACTACCACATTACCACACTACCACACTACCACATTACCACACTACCACACTACCTCACTACCACACTAACACACTACCACACTACCACACTACCACACTACCACACTACCACACTACCACACTACCACACTACCACACTACCACACTACCACACTACCACACACACAAACACAATCATACACACACAGTCACTCACTCACTCACTCACACTCACACTCACTCACACTCACACTCACACTCACACTCACACTCATACTCACACTCACACTCACACTCACACTCACACTCACACTCACACTCACACTCACACTCACACTCACACTCACACTCACACTCACACTCACACATACACTCACACACACACACTTACACATACACAAGCGTTTGTCATACTTCCTATAAATAACATGATGTCTATGTTAATATGTGAACTTGTATGACCGCTCTCGCATTCAGAATAAAACATGGATGTTGTTTTATAGTGGGGTCGTGCTGTACCACTGCTCCTGTTTAAGTGGTTTAACCAGTTAAGTTAAAGATAGGCTTGCAGTAAAAACTTTCCAATTTACTCCATGTTCAATCGCTACACGAAGCGTACGACAATGCATACTGCAGTATTACCCGAAACACCGACTATTCCAGCTCGGATTGTCGATCCCTGTTATAAGTGTATCACTGGGTATATTGTCCAATGGGGAACAGTTGTTGAAAGGATAACGAAAGGCACCTATTGTTATGTTATGCACCTAAGCGTGTTAACACAAACGACTCATGAGAAACTACACATTATATACAATCACATAATTAACGTCGTTTTGGTTTATAAGAAAAACGCGTGTGAACTGTTTCCGAGGTTCTCGGACCACTGCACTGTTGACCAGGCGATGACGTCAATAATTGTGCATGTGTATGTTTCTTAGTGACTTAACAACCACACTTCATATACGGAGAGTCTGTGTTTATTTGAATATAATGCATGGATGTGCTATGGATACTTCCATTCGAAGACAAGTATATGAGTTTAGACCTAGTTGGATACAGGGTGCAACCATACACTCGTGGGCCTGTGGGATCTTACACAGGAGCGATCACACCGTGCTGTTTGGTAAGATTTGAGTGGCGCCATCGTGCGGATACTTTCTTTATTATCTTTTGCTCGGCTTCACAGAACCTTTGTTTTCGTTATAGACGATTGGGCATTGATCGTTAAAACAGTCAGTGGAATTTGTTGATAACATGTAATGTGTAGATATACATTTGTGATCGAGGAGAAGCTTCGAGAGTCTAGGTGGTCGTTTTCACAGGTTTGAAAGAACGAACCCCCATGAGGGTCACTACCCGTATATGTGGATAAGGGTATGCAGCCGATGGCCACATAACCCTATCCGTGATAAAAGCATTCGTTTTGAATTAGGACACCTTTGATTTAGGGAAAGATTTAAGAAAGAAACAATGACAAAATAATGTTCCTCAATTGTCCAGAATAGTCATACATATATACCGAGATGTACGCGATAGATAACCGTGAATAAAAACACATAGCCTTGTTCTATGTGGGGGTTATCAAAATAATAACTACCCTTTTGATGGGAACTTCTAGGTAATGCTGGCCCCTGTTCTAGGAATAACATGTGTAAACCAAATACTTGATATAGGAAGCCTCGATCAATAAACGACCCTTAAAGTTGGTACTTCTGGGACAGCGTACTGCTAGAGAGGAACACCCGGGCTTCGATCTAAAACGCAACTTATTATTGATCGCTGTTATATTTCGATTATTCAACGCCGACCGAAAAGTGCGGTATTTCACAAAAATAATTTCTTATCTCACAGATCTTGATGAATTTGAACGACCCGTTGTGTTCAATTGTGTTACTAGCTAAGCAAACTTTCTCCAGGATGACGGATTTGGAATATAAAATAAGCGACGCACCTGAAACTTCTCTTGCTGCTCGGTTATTGGGCAAAGCGCCGCGTCGTGAACAATATATCAGCCTCCAGGGATATCGGATATCGTTAGAATATTTCAAAAAGAGAACACACATTAAGTGACAATACAGCCAGTGTTGGCTTACGATGCAAATGAGTAGCTGCATCACCACACCCCCACCCCACCCCCGTCGTATATAATGGCCAATATTGGCTCCTTACGACGTACCCCATTCAGATTCAGGAGTATCCAGATGAAAAACAATTTCAATCGTACAATATTTAGCAAAAAGTCATGCCCCGGGTGAGGATCGAACTCACGACCTTCAGATGGCTCTTGTGTTTGTGATTATGAGACTGACGCGCTACCTACTGCGCTACCGAGGCCGGATGTATAACCCAATTATAAACTACAGATTATAAACTATATATTAGATTTTCTATCATTATCACAGTTAGGCACTTACATTTATTAAGTTAATTAAGTGTAATGATCCATTTAACGTGATTAAATAGTAACATGTGACCGGAGACAGTATCGTTGTCTGTTTGTCCGCAATATGGCACCTGTTGTTAAGCACTGGAACGAATATATTTTTGACCAGACTGACTGATATTTAAGCATGGTTAACTTAAATACGGGAAGTGTGTGCGTGTGTGCGTGTGTGCGTGTGTGCGTGTGTGCGTGTGTGCGTGTGTGCGTGTGTGCGTGTGTGCGTGTGTGCGTGTGTGCGTGTGTGCGTGTGTGCGTGTGTGCGTGTGTGCGTGTGTGCGTGTGTGCGTGTGTGCGTGTGTGCGTGTGTGCGTGTGTGCGTGTGTGCGTGTGTGCGTGTGTGCGTGTGTGCGTGTGTGCGTGTGTGCGTGTGTGCGTGTGTGCGTGTGTGCGTGTGTGCGTGTGTGCGTGTGTGCGTGTGTGCGTGTGTGCGTGTGTGCGTGTGTGCGTGTGTGCGTGTGTGCGTGTGTGCGTGTGTGCGTGTGTGCGTGTGTGCGTGTGT
This sequence comes from Oasisia sp. SBJ-2009, assembly GCA_964017155.1. Classification (NCBI taxonomy): domain Eukaryota; kingdom Metazoa; phylum Annelida; class Polychaeta; order Sabellida; family Siboglinidae; genus Oasisia; species Oasisia sp. SBJ-2009. The sequence goes on from OZ024860.1 coordinate 37,758,795, forward strand.
GCGTGTGTGCGTGTGTGCGTGTGTGCGTGTGTGCGTGTGTGCGTGTGTGCGTGTGTGCGTGTGTGCGTGTGTGCGTGTGTGCGTGTGTGCGTGTGTGCGTGTGTGCGTGTGTGCGTGTGTGCGTGTGTGCGTGTGTGCGTGTGTGCGTGTGTGCGTGTGTGCGTGTGTGCGTGTGTGCGTGTGTGCGTGTGTGCGTGTGTGCGTGTGTGCGTGTGTGCGTGTGTGCGTGTGTGCGTGTGTGCGTGTGTGCGTGTGTGCGTGTGTGCGTGTGTGCGTGTGTGCGTGTGTGCGTGTGTGCGTGTGTGCGTGTGTGCGTGTGTGCGTGTGTGCGTGTGTGCGTGTGTGCGTGTGTGCGTGTGTGCGTGTGTGCGTGTGTGCGTGTGTGCGTGTGTGCGTGTGTGCGTGTGTGCGTGTGTGCGTGTGTGCGTGTGTGCGTGTGTGCGTGTGTGCGTGTGTGCGTGTGTGCGTGTGTGCGTGTGTGCGTGTGTGCGTGTGTGCGTGTGTGCGTGTGTGCGTGTGTGCGGGTGTGCGTGTGTGCGTGTGTGCGTGTGTGCATGTGTGCGTGCGTGCGTGTGTGCGTGCGTGCGTGCGTGCGTGCGTGCGTACGTGTGTGGTGTGGTGTGTGGTGTGTGTGTGTGTGTGTGTGTGTGTGTGTGTGTGTGTGTGTGTGTGTGTGTGTGTGTGTGTGTGTGTGTTTCTCTCTCTCTGTGTCTGTGTGTGTGTGTGTCTGTGTGTGTGTGTGTGTGTGTATGTGTGTGTGCGTGCGTGCGTGTTTGGACGTACGTACGTACGCACGCACGCACGCACGCACGCACGCACGCACGCATGCATGCATGCATGCATGCATGCATGCATTCATGTATGTATATCTATGCGCGCGCGTGTGTAGGGATGCGTGCGTGCGTGCGTGCGTGCGTGCGTGCGTGCGTTTGTGTGTTTGTGTGTGTGTGTGTGTGTGTCTGTGTGTGTGTGTGTGTGTGTGTGTGTGTGTGTGTGTGTGTGTGTGTGTGTGTGTGTGTGTGTGTGTGTGTGTGTGTGTGTGTGTGTGTGTGTGTGTGTGTGTGTGTGTGTGTGTGTGTGTGTGTTTCTCTCTCTCTGTGTCTGTGTGTGTGTGTGTGTCTGTGTGTGTGTGTGTGTGTGTATGTGTGTGTGTGCGTGCGTGCGTGCGTGCGTGCGTGCGTGTGTGTTTGTGTATGT
>OZ024860.1:37770191-37805191 GCA_964017155.1 Oasisia sp. SBJ-2009
CGTAGTACGAAAGCACGGCTTCAGTTGACGGCGAAACCTGGTAGTTGTAGAAATGTATACGCTCGGTACCGAATAAGCGCACCACTTCGATGAACTCAATCACATCCGTGTGAGAAATGTTACCAAAGAAAGGCGGGACACATATCTCAATGTTATGTTGGAATATATCTTTGCGGGTGCGTGAACTTTGAGCCACCTCGAATTGTCGTATGGCACCGCTGATGGAGAGACGATCACTGAACACGGCGGAGTTCGCTATAGCCCCCTCGGTAGATGGCACGTCAAAATGTGAGGAACGTATTTCCTGTCTAGACTGAAATGCGCCACGAAGATCTTTAGCCTCACTGACCAGTACTGCCCGGATGTTGTCAGACCGACGCAATACAATGTAGGCGGCCGTTTGTTAGCCGGACTTTTAGACTGTTAGCCGCATAATTGCCATTATACGTACTGCGTGGGCACGCGTTATAGTTCCGTCCTTCGCGTCGACGTCATTGTCTCGTTCGTCTAAGAACGCAGAGTTCACAAACACGTCTTCAACCACCTCCATAAATTGATGGCGGTCCTCGGTTTGAGTTCCAACACACGGTGTGGACACTGCAACAACAGAGGTCGGCTTTGCCTTAATCATATCGATGATACAAACCGAGATCACAAACAGTACCAGAGAGAAGCACATGATGACAAAGCATGGTCCAACATAACGTCGGCAGACGTGTGTAGCGCTTATCCCCATAGCGGATTGTGTCGGCAGTTGGGCAGTGCTCTCCAGGGTGTGATGCTTCCGTGTTGCTGAGGACAGATTGTAAACAAAACCACCCGTTATTTTTAATAAACCAGCGTTAGATTTCAGAAACAGCATTTCTATTTCAGACGTATAGAAAGTACATATATGAAGAGTGCGCAAATAGGCGCCAGGCACACTACAAAGCAAGAGATCGATTCATTCAAAGTAGGACAGTGCTGTTAAATAGAACGGTAGAATTGTTTAGAAACGTATCAAACGCATGCGACATTTCAATGAACCCGCAGCAAAGACCTTTATGCTTTGTCATGTATTGTGGCGATAGATCAAAGTACTTAATAGTGCCCGTAGCTCTTTTTTAATGTTGGAATAAAGAGCAATGAATACATATATAACAGGTTAGAAATGGGCATAATTTAATGCAAAAAATGGTATGCATATCAGGCCCACCGACAGTGTACATGTATATAATGAAATGTTTTACACACTTGTGTGTATATAACCATACAAATAAGTCAAATACACATACAGTACATTAATATTAATTTGCTAAAACATTACAATAATCCACAGAAACAAGAAAGACCCACAGATGGTACATTGCATCAATCTGTTCAGACTCGGCAACACGATTCTGGTCCTACGTCAAAAGCCTAAAGGTAGACACTATTGGAATACTAACTAAAGACAACCAGACAGAATCAGACAACAAACTTAAAGCTGAGATGCTCAATGACCAATTCAAATCAGTTTTCACAACAGAAAACACCAACTTTCCAAAAGAACTATACTCAAACGTAACAACTATGCCTGACATTACCATCACAACAAAGGGAGTCGTCAAATTACTAAACGAGTTAAAAACAGACAAATCAACAGGACCCGATGATGTACCAGCAAGAATATTGCAACTGGCTGCCAATGAATTAGCCCCAGCTCTTAGAGTAATCTTCCAAAAGTCAATCACCACAGGTGAATTTCCCCTCTCATGGTTGCAAGCCAACATCACCTCAATCTTTAAGAAGGGAAATCGAACTCTTCCATCAGATTACCGTCCCATCTCCCTAACTTCAATATGCTGCAAACTCCTTGAACACATTATGTACTCTAACATAATGGACCATCTTGACCAACACTCAGTTTTATCTGACAAACAACATGGCTTCCGCAGTAAACACTCGACTGAAACCCAGTTAATACTCACAACACATGACCTATCCAAATTTCTAAATAATAAATCACAAGTAGACATGAGTATAGTGGATTTCTCAAAAACATTCGATACTGACCCTCATAACCGGCTCCTCAACAAATTAAAAAGTTATGGCATCAACAACAAAACACATGCCTGGATTTCTAAATTCCTCACCTGCCGTGAATAGAGAGTGGTGGTCAGTGGAGAACATTCCCCCTGGACCCATGTTAAGTGTGGTGTACCACAAGGTACAGTACTAGGCCCTCTTCTCGTCCTGATATATATCAACCATTTACCTAACAATATTCACTCCACAGTCCGTCTGTTTGCAGATGACGGTGTCCTGTACTGAGAAATTAACAACCAGTTAGACTCACAACAACTACAGAAAGACCTAGACGAATTAACTAAATGAGAACATGACTGGCAAATGCACTTTAACCCCGACAAATGCTTTGTGATGAGACTAACTCATGCAAGAAATATAAAACAATTTAATTTTATTCTAGGAAACATAACACTACAAGAAACAGACACCCACTCATATCTAGGAATATGCATAACCAAAGACTTAAACTGGAACAAATATATACATCAGATAACAGCCTCAGCAAACCGCACCATAGCATTCATCAGACGCAATCTCCACTGATGCCCCATAAACATCAAAACAACTTCCTACACAACCCTAGTTCGACCACTTCTAGAATACTCATAATCAGTATGGGACCCCCTTTATCAACCAAATCGAAATGGTCCAAAGACGCGCAGACCGTTTTTGTCTTAACGACTATTCATCTAGAGAAGCGGGCTGCGTGTCAGAAATGCTAAACCAGTTACACCTACAACAACTAATAACCAGACGAACAAACAGACGCCTCACCATACTCCACAAAGCCATCTATGGACACCTATCCTTGCCTGTCAATAACCTCCTCCAGCCCGTACAACGCCTATCAAGACATTTAAACACTAAAGCATTCAACACTATCCATGCCAGTAAGAACTGCTATAAATATTCATAGTTCCATGGAACAATAAGAGACTGGAATTCCCTACCAGACGCAATAGTTAACATTCCTAAACCACAATATTTTAAACAAGCTTTAATATAATGATTAACAACCCAACAGCATGCGCACCCAACCCTGACCGTTTGACTCCACCAGGAGTGTTGGCCAGTATACCGACAAGACAAGCCAAGCCAAGCCAAGCCAAGCCAAGCCAAGCCAAGCCAAGCCAAGCCAAGCCAAGCCAAGCCAAGCCAAGCCAAGCCAAGCCAAGCCAAGCCAAGCCAAGGCAAGGCAAGGCAAGGCAACGGCAACGGCAACGGCAACGGCAACGGCAACGGCAACGGCAACGGCAACGGCAACGGCAACGGCAACGGCAACGGCAACGGCAACGGCAACGGCAACGGCAACGGCAACGGCAACGGCAACGGCAACGGCAACGGCAACGGCAACGGCAACGGCAACGGCAACGGCAACGGCAACGGCAACGGCAACGGCAACGGCAACGGCAACGGCAACGGCAACGGCAACGGCAACGGCAACGGCAACGGCAACGGCAACGGCAACGGCAACGGCAACGGCAACGGCAACGGCAACGGCAACGGCAACGGCAAGGCAACGGCAAAAGGCAAGCCGAAGCTTCGCAGTGTCGGAAACGTCCGAAAACCAAAATATCAAATGGATTAAGACGCTTTGCAAGTTAGTCTCACAGACAACGACGCATAACACAGTAACGCAATATCAGCATACGATAAGCACGAGGAAATGAAGACTAAAAACTAAAAGCGACTTACATCGATCAATTCCAAAATCGTACTGGGTCTTTTCACATGATGCTTCGCGGTCTTCTCCCAAGATGCCAAGGAAGGACTAGACCGCAACTGCTGAGGGGTGAAAGGTTGGTTTAGACAACCGTTTCCGTTATTGCATGATACATAACCACCATAAATTACTTTTGACTCTACCAAGTGTTTGTTCATTTGTATTAATTTATCCGACTTACATTTGCAATTGCACCTGGGTGACATTGACAATCCGGTGGTCAGTCATGTGTTACCCGAACAAAGTGGACATTATTTACACGCCCATCCTGACGCAAGACTACCTGTATCGGCTACGGCCCAGCGGTCACAGTCACTTTAGGCTTAACAGTGCTGCCTGGAGAGCTACTTGTGAAGCGGGGGTGGCACTTCATCGGCCCACCCATCGAGGCTGTCGTGGGGGTGCACGCAAACAACGACCGACACATGTCATTGTGTCCACGCGACCGACAGTTGCCCTCTCTGATACTAACTGTGTTAATTATGACAACGTTACGTGTGTATCAGTGACAACGTCACCATCGATGGATCACAGCGAACCTGTGACCAGGTGCGTGACACACACCGAAGTCCAAATCACACCCAAGTTAGGGTAAATAACACCTAGGTGACACATTGCCAGTAGGAGCGGTAGCATGACACGTAAACAGCTGGGTTATGTCACAAGTTTGGCGAACTTTCTGGGGCAACTCGAAGCAGCCCCAACTGCAGCTGGGTGACTCACGGCGCGTTGTATCAATGGCATCAGTGGTTTACTGCTTGTATAAATTCTACGACTGTCCTTGTAAGCATGGACATAAGGGTGTTTACTTACATGTCATTCTGTCAATGTTGAATGGTAATTACTAAATATTGACAAATTAAATTGCTATTATTATTAAATGATTTGTTACTTTGCATTTATTACCTCTGTGTGTGTGATATTACACAGTTAATAGTGACAGTATGTAAATCTTCATAAAAATGGACATTATGGCATTTTACTAAGATTCGTAGGTCTATCAAAGTGGCGTGCTTATTATAAAATATTGAATACTTAAGTAAATTATTACTAAATGATTTATTAATTTATATTCGTCGATATATACTATTTGGGACTGCAGTTTTGAAACAAGTTTCTATGTATACGTATAATATATGTATGTGCGTGCGTGCGTGCGTGCGTGCGAGCGTGCGAGCGTGCGTGCGTGCGTGTTAATTTAATAAATGTTCACACATTAACTTGAGCATGGCTAATTTCTTCCTAAATAAGTCAAGATAGTGTTCGATTGAACAGTTTTATGTGTGTGTATATATATATATATATATATATTATATTATATTATATTATATTATATCAATATATATGTGTGTATATATAAATATATATATATATATATATATATATATATATATATATATAAAGAGTTTGCTTGGCTGTCGGGTGGCCCCCTCCAATGCATAATCATGGCGACAGCTATAGCGCCACTGGAACAAACCAACCCCTTATTGTGATCTTACTATGCGTCGTCAATGAAAGAGGAAAGCACGAGATCAGATTTGTGCACCAGATGGCGGTATAATCGACGCGTTGCGCCACCGTGCGGATACAATCGTCACAGCTGTTGCCAAACAGGTGAGAATCTAGGTCAAGGTGCGTGTCCGGTGTAAGTCTGAAACCAACAGAGCGAACATGGATTGAACTGGTCACCGACAAAAGTTGAAACGCCAAAATGGGTGAGATTGTCAGAATGTTTCGACAGTTGACACCTGTCAGCCAATTTATGTGTGTGTCATTCTGAAGTCACAACTAAAAACACAATCCAGTGTTTGTAGCAGTTTTGTCTGACGTCACTCACGGGAAGTCACGGTTTTGCCAGCCCACAAAGACGATTAATTGTTGTCAAATGGATATTTCGAATATACAGAAATGTCTGTCACGTATTTGAAACACAAATAAGCTAGAGTATTTGAATATGGGGAGAATATTAACTGTAGTGTAATGTTGTCACACAGCTTCCACCGTATGATCAGAATGTCATTGTTGACCCAGTTTCTTAACACAGGTAGCTGACCCCTGACTGAGTCTGAGAGCCAACTGTCAACTCTCCTGCATAACTACCACGGTTGGGTTCAAATACACATTTTGGGATCACATACAGATTCAAATGGATATTTTTTGTTTTATTTCCGAATATGAGCAAACAGGCCAAATATAACATACAAATACATGCACTTCATGATTTTGCTACAATTAGTAGAAAACCTGGCTTCTATTGTGCTAGTCCAGGATGTTTACACAACAGGACTCTTTGGCTTACAACCCCAGTCAAAACTTGCTTGTATGGCTGGGTATGGTGATACGCCTCACTTGTTTGCCGTTTACTAGTAATGTTTGACCAGCAGATTCACTGTAGGCCAATTACCACAGTGCTGTCAGCCCAGTATTGACACTATGTATGACAGGTTTGATAAACATTCTGCATTGACTCTTGTACCAGTCAGATTATATGAGGCAATACTTTGCCTTTCGTTGGTAACAACAAACTATGTGTATTTGGTTGTGTGCAAATACATGCACTTTTGTGATTTTTAATACAGTTACAAACAATTCTGTGGACCCATCCCTCATGGCAACTTTACAGGAATATAAAACAGTTTTGACTTAATTAGAATAGTAACATAATAGTTTATAAACACATTATTAATTTAAATATAAAGACCTTTGTTTATTGGGAATATTAAACTTACTATATTCTTGAGGATTAAAACATAACTATAAATATACATACAAGCTGGATTAAGTTTAATTATTGAGTCTAGCATCTATGATGAGGGGGTTTTAATCCGTGCACCATTTTGACCCATCTGAACACATCATTTACTAGGTCAGTCATATTATTAGTGTTGAGAACGTTCCTAGTCACTTCATGAGACCAGCCCCTACTACGTCGTAGACCAGGCAAGTTGGCTCCACATGGGCTGGTGATGGGAGCGATTACATGATGCCAAAAACATTTTAAAAGTGATTGACCATGTTGTGGGCCAAACATCGCACAAACGAATGGCTGAAAGCTTAAACCTAACATGATTGTCTGACCTCGGTCGCATTGTCTACTGTATATCTACTCATGTGAGTAAAATAAAAGATTAGGATAAAATCTATTTTCAAAGTGGGAAGATCTAATGACATCATGCTTTAAATAAGCAATTGTCACATAACGTAGATTCCCATAAACACCAGAAATTAGGTCATATGATACACACTATAATGTCATATAAAACCATGTATTTCAAAACGGTAATCTGCAAATATGACAATTCTACCAGTTGGCCAAATCTCTCCGAATTACCTCCATACACCACAAGGTGATATGTATGTATACATGTCATTAGCAGCCCATAGAGGGCGTTAGTCTGTGATGACCAGCAGCTGTTTGTTCGTTTTTATATTTATACTCCTGTGTTTTATATTTTTGACGAACAGTGAAAAAAAATTCTCAGTCTGGGACAATGAAGTGTTTTTGTTTTGCATTGTATACTGGTTACTCATTCTAGATAACCGAGACGGTGACTAGAAGAGTGGTAATTAGGAAAATGTTAAATAAAGATGGTTGAATTCTTTACATTGAGTGTTTGTTCCCACATGTACAGTGATAATATACCTCCCAAAATGTCTACAAAACGTAGACTATTGCAACAGCTGTTTGGCACTTTAAAATCATTTCACCCGTTATTATTATACCGCATTTATATAAAGCACTTTTCATTCACAAAAACCACTGTACATGTTCAACAGAATATAACTTGACAGTAAAGATAATAAGTAAAATATGGGTTTTAATATTCTATTCAACTTACTAAATAAAGAGAGCATTTTTGTACTCTATTCCAATCCAGTATATGTTTAAAAACATTCATTTCACAAGTATTTTTGGATCACATAATTCCAATAATACATTGATGAATGTGTTTATGGATAGAACAAAGGGTAGACAACTACTAGAATATTTACAATGTCAACTGTCAACTCAGGGCTGTGCATTTGACGTGTCACCAAAGTGGCCAAATACATGGTGGTCACATGACTGACATGACATCTATAGATGGTGCTAGACCCAGTAGACCCAGTACTCATGCCTGTGTTTGTCCTTGCAGCCATCTACGACTGCCTGGGAAGGACGCCATTTGTGTCCCTCGTTGCCACCATTCTCGTGTGTCTGGGGGTCGGACTCTTCTGTGGCACGCTCAACAGGGCCATTCGTATCACCGTCGGGGGCATCTTTGAGGGCCTCTTTTTCTTTGACGTGCCATGGTGAGTAGTTGTTGTTGTTTCTTGTGCCATGGTGAGTAGTTGTTGTTTCATGTGCAGTGAGTTGTTGTTGTTGTTTGTTGTGCCATGGTGAGTTGTTGTTGAATTGTTTTATGAGCCATGGTGACTTGTTGTTGTTTCATGTGCCATGGTGAGTTGTCTTGTTTGTTGTTTCATGTGCCATGGTGAGTTGTTGTTGTTGTTGTTGTTTTATGTGCCATGGTGAGTTGTCTTGTTTGTTGTGCCATGGAGCCCATGGTGAGTTGTTGTTGAATTGTTTTATGAGCCATGGTGACTTGTTGTTGTTGTTTCATGTGCCATGGTGAGTTGTTGTTGTTTTATGTGCCATGGTGAGTTGTCTTGTTTGTTGTGCCATGGTGAGTTGTTGTTGTTTGTTGTGCCATCATGCCATGGTGAGTAGTTGTTTCTTTGTTTAAATCTGGTGCAAAACCAGTTTCTCCCCAGTGGAGTGACCCCAGGAGTGACCTCCTTGAGGGGTTTTGCATTGGTATAGTTGATTCCTGATCTAACTACTGAATGTGAATGCAAAGGGGATTATTTATATATAAATATATAATTAAATATATATATGTGTGTGTGTATATATATGTATATATGTATATATGTATATATGTATATATGTATATCATTTGACCGAGGCAATTAATACCCTGTCCACTTGCTACACTATGGCCAGATATGGTCAGTTATCAAAAGAACAGCAATAGTTGACAATATCTGCTCTCTGGTTCTGGCCTGTGTGAATTCAACACGGCATCTGAACCAGGTTGTTTAATACTCAATATCTAATATTAATACTCAGTATCTAATCCGACTCATAACGTGTTTTTATATGAACAGGGTAAATGGGTGGATGCAGATTAAATAACTCCACGTTTTACCCGGGCCGTTGTAGGCTGCACACAATACAGATCTTCTTCACCGTCGTCGGTGTCGTCATGGGCCTGTTCTCCCTCATGCTGCTTGTGTTTGGGTTCCTCGCCACCGGAGCCACCCGTCAGAACATCTACTCCGGCACCATGTGCATTATGGGAGGCCGTCTGTCAGCCGCATTTGTAAGTAAAATATGAAGGCGCTAGCCCTATGGGAAACTGGCTGTACAATGATTGGAAAGTGACGCAACTTTGTTACTCGTACAGTTCCAGTGTGCGGATGTTGGTTAGTGAGCTGTGTTCTATTTTAATCACTTATTTTGTGTCCTTAGCTAATGATTGTGTATTTTGTTGCTGTTAATAATGGTGCATGTTGTAGTTTCTCTCTCTGACATGTGGCATATGTTGTAGTTTCTCTTCCTGATATGTGACATATGTGTTGTAGTTTCTCTTCCTGACATGTGACATGTGTTGTAATTTCTCTTCCTGACATGTGACATACATGTGTGTTGTAGTTTCTCTTCCTGACATGTGACATACATGTGTGTTGTAGTTTCTCTTCCTGATATGTGACATGTGTTGTAGTTTCTCTTCCTGACATGTGACATGTGTTGTAGTTTCTCTTCCTGACATGTGACATGTGTTGTAGTTTCACTTCCTGACATGTGACATGTGTGTTGTAGTTTCTCTTCCTGACATGTGTTGTAGTTTCACTTCCTGACATGTGACATGTGTGTTGTAGTTTCTCTTCCTGATATGTGACATGTGTTGTAGATTCTCTTCCTGACATGTGACATGTGTTGTAATTTCTCTTCCTGACATGTGACATACATGTGTGTTGTAGTTTCTCTTCCTGACATGTGACATACATGTGTGTTGTAGTTTCTCTTCCTGATATGTGACATGTGTTGTAGTTTCTCTTCCTGACATGTGACATGTGTTGTAGTTTCTCTTCCTGATATGTGACATATGTGTTGTAGTTTCTCTTCCTGACATGTGACATGTGTTGTAATTTCTCTTCCTGACATGTGACATACATGTGTGTTGTAGTTTCTCTTCCTGACATGTGACATACATGTGTGTTGTAGTTTCTCTTCCTGATATGTGACATGTGTTGTAGTTTCTCTTCCTGACATGTGACATGTGTTGTAGTTTCTCTTCCTGATATGTGACATGTGTTGTAGTTTCTCTTCCTGACATGTGACATGTGTTGTAGTTTCTCTTCCTGACATGTGACATGTGTTGTAGTTTCTCTTCCTGACATGTGACGTGTGTTGTAGTTTCTCTCTCTGATATGTGACACGTGTGTTGTAGTTTCTCTCTGTGACATGTGACACGTGTGTTGTAGTTTCTCTCTCTGACATGTGACATGTGTTGTAGTTTCTCTCTCTGACATGTGACACGTGTGTTGCAGTTTCTCTCTCTCTCTGACATGTGACATGTGTTTTGTATATTTTCTCTGACATGTGGCATGTGTTTTGTATATTTTCTCTGACATGTGGCATGTGTTTGTAGTTTCTCTCTCTGACATGTGACATGTGTTTTGTATAGTTTCTCTCTCTGATATGTGACATGTGTGTTGTAGTTTCTCTTCCTGACATGTGACATGTGTTGTAGTTTCTCTTCCTGACATGTGACATGTGTGTTGTAGTTTCTCTTCCTGACATGTGTTGTAATTTCTCTTCCTGACATGTGACGTGTGTTGTAATTTCTCTTCCTGATATGTGACATGTGCTGTAGTTTATCTTCCTGATATGTGACATGTGTGTTGAGTTTCTCTTCTTGATATGTGACATGTGTTGAAGTTTCTCTTCCTGACATATGACATGTGTTGTAGTTTCTCTCTCTGATATGTGACACGTGTGTTGTAGTTTCTCTCTCTGATATGTGACATGTGTTGTAGTTTCTCTCTCTGATATGTGACACGTGTGTTGTAGTTTCTCTCTCTGACATGTGGCATGTGTTTTGTATATTTTCTCTGACATGTGGCATGTGTTTGTAGTTTCTCTCTCTGATATGTGACATGTGTTTTGTAAAGTTTCTCTGATATGTGACATGTGTTGTAGTTTCTCTTCCTGATATGTGACATGTGTTGTAGTTTCTTTCTCTGACATGTGACATGTGTTGTAGTTTCTCTCTCTGACATATGACATGTGTTGTAGTTTCTTTCTCTGACATGTGACATGTGTTGTAGTTTCTCTCTCTCTGACATGTGACATGTGTTTTTTATATTTTCTCTGACATGTGACATGTGTTTTTTATATTTTCTCTGACATGTGGCATGTGTTTGTAGTTTCTCTCTCTGACATATGACATGTGTGTTGTAATTTCTCTCTCCGACATGTGACATGTGTGTTGTAGCTTCTCTCCTTGACATGTAACATATATCTAGTTGTTGTAGTTTCTCTCTCTCTCTCTGGGATTTGACAGGTGTGTTGTAGTTTCTCTCTCTCTGATATTTGACAGGTGTGTTGTAGTTTCTCTCTCTCTCTGACATTTGACAGGTGTGTTGTAGTTTCTCTCTCTCTCTGACATTTGACAGGTGTGTTGTAGTTTCTCTCTCTCTCTCTCTCTCTCTGACATTTGACAGGTGTGTTGTAGTTTCTCTCTCTCTCTGACATTTGACAGGTGTGTTGTAGTTTCTCTCTCTCTCTCTCTGACATTTGACAGGTGTGTTGCAGTTTCTCTCTCTCTGACATTTGACAGGTGTGTTGTAGTTTCTCTCTCTCTGAAATTTGACAGGTGTGTTGTAGTTTCTTTTTGACATGTAAGATGTGTCTTGTAGTTTCTCTATTTGACATGTGACATGTGTGTTTTAGTTTTTCTCTGACATGTGACATGTGTTGTGTAGTTTCTCTCTGACATTTGACGTGTTTGTTGCAGTTTCTCGCACTCACATTCTTCCTCAACCTCGTGTGGGTGGGGTTGACCAGCGCCCTTGCCATGGCTGTCATCATCTATGCCCTCCTTAAGACCGTGTGTATCTGGGAGATTGAGAACAGACCGCCCTCTTACTATGACAACAACAATTACTGCTTGAATCTCAGTCGCTTCGGTAAGTATCGTTGTGGTGAACTGTAGCAGGCTGTGACAGTGAAACCAATGCAACTATTTGCAAACATGGTCAGCAATCAGATCTGTCAGCAATATTCCATTTGTGGTGTATTCAGAATTTATTTTCAAAGTGGTGTGATACAATGAAATCTCACACTGTCCAGTTGCTGACAGATTGACCACCTGGAGTTTCTTTGAGCACGTCCCTGTTCTTGAAACAAACATCAGTCTCTCACCGGCTGTAATCATAAAAGATGCTTTCCTTTGTTATCATGAGAAGACTAATAAAAGGACAGCTACAAAATATTGCATATATACAGACTGTACAAACAAAAGTTACTTTATAAATTTGATAAATCCAAATGACAATAGTTGAATAGAGGAATCTGTATTGAAGCTGGAATCTGCTCATGTCCTTCATCCAAACTCAAAACAGTTGACATAACTCACTGTGTTGGCACGTCTAATCAGAATCAGGTGGTGAGATACATAAGCGAAGAACAGAGCCAGGGGTAGTCAGATGTCAACGATTAAATATTGATACAATAGCCACCTTTCTTGAAAAAAATTGAAACGTTTGTTTGTAATTGCTTTTCCATAATACGTTTTTGGTTGTATCATGCTCCAATGATGATGTTTGTTTATCCCCATTTATGGTTACCCCAAATGATTTTGTTTATTGTGCCTCTAAACGTGAAAAAATGAATCTGTAATCTTTATAAATTAATATGTTCATAAGGACTTTATTTTAGTATGATTTACTTACTTTTGAGCATTTTTGTCGAAGCGAGTACGACGTTTCATAAGAAGTTGTTTAATCTTTTTCAGGTATCTACCGCAACTTCACAAAAGGCATAGATAAGAACGCACTTTGTGACGAAACTGAACTTAGTACATTCTGCAAGCATGTAAGTGTGAAGTAATAAGGACAATAACAACTCACATTAACCTGCCACTTTGGCCAGTGGCCAGGACTTTGTGCAGAGTAAAGTTTTCCCAGTCCAAAAACATACTGGTAAACATGTGTGTGTATGTTGTGGTGTGTGCAGTGTGTGTGAGAGAGCATTTACATATATAGAAGCCAGTTCAGACATGCGTACTTGATAACATGTACATGATATATACCCCGGTATGCTTTTTTGCTGCTAAATTTTTTTTAAGCTCATTTGTTCTCATCCAAACATTACCTGTTACTTGACTGGTGGCCTGGTCTCTAAATAAGATTCTCTAAATAAAATATTGGGTCTGTTGTTGTAATATATATATATATATATATATATATATATATATATATATATATATATATATATCTTCTGAAGTAACATCAATCGATGTACCCCAAGGTACAACGGCTCAAAGGATATATACCCCAAGGTTCCATATATTCAATACATATGTATATATTTATATATAGATATAATATAATATATATTATATATATATATATATATTGAACCTTAGGGTACATCCTTGACTTCAGAAGATCTAGCTTTATTAATCTAAGCCAACCATTTCCTGTTTCACAAACAGGTCTTGCTAATTATATACATTGACAGGAGTCATGCCTTGATCAGGTTACTGATTAACTCTGTCGAAGAGTTCAAGTGCAGCTATTTGCAAGGTTGGTTTTCAGTTTAACAGAAAGGTATCAATAATATCCTAAAACAATCATTACCGGTAAGGGTCTAATTAGTAACATCATCAAGGCACTGTCATAACTGAACTAATAAAACTAAGCTAATTACCACCATAATTGGGATTTTGTCAGTTGATTTTTTTTTTAAACCTGAAGAATGTCAACTGCCATCAGTTATTGTGGCTACTAATCACTATAATTGACTTGAACTTGAAGGTTGTGTCACCGTGTTGTTGTAGGTACATGACGCTGGACCCATGTATGGCCTCGCAATGGCAGGGTCTGGTCTTATAGTTATTGGAACAGTAAGTAATCTCCCTCTCTAACTCTCTCTCCCTCTCTAACTCTCTCTCTCCCACCCTGTCTCACTCCCTCTTCCTCTCTCTCTCTCCCTCTCTCCCTCTCTCCCTCTCTCTCTCTCTCTCTCTCCCACCCTTTCTCATTACCTCTTCTTCTCACTCTGTCCCTCTCTCTCTCTCTCTCCTGTCTCTCTCCCTCTTCCTCTCTCTCTCTCCCTCTCTCCCTCTCTCCCTCTCTCCCTCTCTCTCTCTCCCACCCTTTCTCATTACCTCTTCTTCTCACTCTGTCCCTCTCTCTCTCTCTCTCCTGTCTCTCTCCCTCTCCTCTCTCCTCTCTCTCTCCCACCCTTTCTCACTCCCTCTTCCTCTCACTCTGTCCCTCTCTCTCTATCTCTCTCTCTCCTGTCTCTCTCCCTCTCCTCTCTCTCTCCCACCCTTTCTCACTCCCCCTTCCTCTCACTCTGTCCCTCTCTCTCTATCTCTCCTGTCTCTCTCCCTCTCCTCTCTCTCTCCTCTCTCTCTCCCACCCTTTCTCACTCCCCCTTCCTCTCACTCTGTCCCTCTCTCTATCTCGCTCTCTCTATCTCGCTCTCTCTATCTCTCTCCCACCCTTTCTCACTCTCTCTTCCTCTCACTCTGTCCCTCTCTCTCTCTCACTAACTCTCTCACTCTCTCTCCCATTCTCCCTCCTCTCCTCTTCCATCTTTCTCTCCCACACCTTCTCTCCCCCCCCCCCCCCCCGTTGCTGTTGCAATGCACTTAGAAATGAGTGTGTGTATTATCACCCACTGTGCAGCCATTCTCTCCCAATGATGTTGCGTCACAGTGTTAGTGATTCCGCTGCTAGGAAATTTGACTTAGTTGTGGTAAAAGTCAACATCAACATGTCTAAAATACTAAACAGTCAGTGCATGTCTGTGTGAATTATCAAGTTTCCTGGAGTATTTGCTTAGTTGTGACAATCAACATGTAACATACTGAAATGTCAATGTTCGTATTTAAGAAAGTCATTAAACAAACTCCTCCCATCTAATGTTGGCTTACAGTAAAACAGACACTTGTTAAGAGATGAATAATGAACAAACCTTTGCATGTTTCTTTACTGGAAAGTCCTGGTGAACTATAGCCAAACTATGGGAATGTATCAACTTTTTATCCTGCAGAGACATTCCCAATCTATTTTTGCTAGTAGATGATACATAAATGGCACTGGTCATGATTCATGATACACAACGTCATGGGTATGAAATAATGACACATTCTATGTGTGATTGTTCGTGTTTACATGTCCGGGAAGTACATTGTCCATATCCATTTCACCACTGACACAAACTCTCCTGTGTTCTGTTCTGCTTCACCTACTCTGCCACGGCACACTGAGTGAAGCTGAGCAACCACGTATAACACTGAGTCGATACTAACACAGTGGCACAGTTTTCTCTGTATTTGTACAGAACGGGGCAAAGTGTGTTTAAAGTTACTAATAAACAGCATATTGTTTTTGGAGGTTCAGTCAATAGCTATTCAAACACATGCAGGTGAGGGGTTTACACCCCTACAAGATGAGGGGTGTACTACTACAAGGTGAGATGTTTACATCCACAAGAGGAGAGGTGTACTCCGACAAAATGACGGTTGTGTTCCTACAAGATGAATGTTATACCCCTAAACATTTGGGGTTATATCCCCACAGGATGAGGTTATGTACTCCCACAAGATGAGTGGTGTACTCTTTCAAGATGAGGGGTGTACTCTTTCAAGATGTGTGGTATACTACACAATGAGGGGTGTATTCCCACAAGATGAAGGGTGTACTTCCACAAGATGAGGGGTGTCCTCCTACAAGATTAATGATATACCCCTAAAATATAGATACCTCTTACAAGAAGAGGTGTGTACTCCTATGATATGAGGGGTGTACTACTACAAGATGAGGGGTGTACTACTACAAGATGAGGGGTCTACCCCTATAAGATGAAGAGTGAACCCCTACAAGATGAATGTTATACCCCTACAAGAAGGGGGTTGGTCTTTTACCAGACGACTGGTTCATAATAACTATAAACTGACGTCTTCTGCACGGGCAAATGCTTTCAAGTGAAGCAGTGTCAATTGGTAAAACGTAGACATCGATGTCAGGACTATATAAAAACTGCAGTGTGTGATCACTGGAGAGGTCAGTGGTGACTGGACAGTGGTCAGTGAGTGCTCTCTTTCTTGCAGGTCATCTCGCTAGTTGCCCTGGCGCAGAATTACTCGCGCATTAAGTCGACGAAAGAACTGACGGAGTACAAGGAGGCCATTGCCCTCGATACGTCGTCAGCGTTCATGTAGAGAGTGACGTCACGGGGAGGTCCGTCGCCACAACTGGCACATTTGTCTACGATTACTTGTGGAATCTTTGAACTCAAACACGATAACATTTGACCACGTTTGTGTGCAGTGTATAACATTCGGGTGTTAGCTTTCTGTCAGTTTGAAACTGCATAACTCTACTGGTCATAAAAGAAACGCAAGTTGCTCGTTGGTCACGAATTGTTTTGTTTCGCTGATATGTTTCATGAGAGTTTTAACTCACCTATCCGTGACACTGGCAGGAGTTTGATACATCACTCACTCTTTGCTGACCGGCCATGTTATGTAGTATGGAAGCGAGCAAAAAAATTATAGATTATATAAAATAATTGTATTTTTTGTTAAGAAAATACACAACAAATTATTAAGTAATACGACGTCAAAGCGACGTGATGGAGCAAATTCTGACGACGAAGATACGTCTCAGGAACACGGAATGTGGCATCTGTCAAAGATCCAACTGAAGGGCTGGTCGTTAACGTCGAGCAAAATTACAAGAGAGACAGAGATAAAGTTTGTGCTTGTCTCAGCAGCACTAGACCAGGTGTCACGTTGTCCGGATTGCGCAGACTTACCTGAAGCAACAACTAGAGTCTGGATCCAGCTTCAGTGCCTCACACTGGACACGCCTGAGTAAACTGCACTGGTTTGAAGACCGTTGTCAATTACTGACACTTACAAAAGCAGTGTTGTGAAGCAGTCTCAACTTGCCCAATATGGACATCGCTCCTGCTATGTACCTCGTCGTGTCCACCGTACAAATAACTGACGTGATTGACAGGAGAACTTGCGCTTCTTTTTTGACTAGTAGGTATCTGGTAGTTAGATCGTGAACGGCAATTTCGTACGAGTGGTTTCATTTTCGTTTTGGTGTTCCGTGTCCTGTGCAAATGCAGAGAAAACTGCTAATAATCGACAATAACACTAATGCTTGGCTACAATCGGTGGTTGAAACACTTACTAACTTGTATGTTGTATACTTGAATATTATAAGGTAGTCGATGCGTTGTTAAATAGAAGGAACAGTAATGTACCTGCATGAAGTTAAGGGGACCTTTTCACTTAGACAAACAGCTCTTAAAGAAATTCATCATTAAACAAATCCGTTGTTAAATTACGTGTTTCTTTACAAAATGCAACTACCTTTTGGCGTATTATGGAGGACACTGTATTTCCACGACACACCAGTGACAATGTTCCATTGGCGCGTCATGGTGTTGGCAGTTTTTAGATATTCAAAATCACTGTTAAGGATCAGAATAGATTTTTGTAAGTGCAAAACCGGGTTTAAGAATTCTTAGCAGCGTTAATGAAATGGTGCCCAGGTATCAGTGAAAACTTCTTTATACATAACGAAACTAATGCTTTCTGTTGCTTTTCCAGATACTTTTTCTACTAAGTTTAGGCAGTAACTACCAGCGCATAATGGTGAGCAAAGAACTGACTGAATACAGGGAGGCGGTGAACATAGAACTTCGAGATGCCACGGTGCTGTCAAATGCGAGGAGCTTTGAAACGTTCCAGTGAAGACGCGCTCGTGTGAGACGACGTTGTGATGACGTCATCTCGAAGCAGATACCCAGCATGCAACGGGGCGACGCCGAAACTGTGAAGACAGACATGGGCACATGGGAACGAGTTCCTGTGAAGCAGACGGCTGTTCGTGTTGCAGGCACATTGCTATATGTTCATTGCTAGTTATATTCGTATGACCTTCTTGTGCTGCTCATGTGGTCTTCTGCTCCCGAAGAGAACGTTCGCCTGTTGTGGTTATAACCAATGTGCAGTTTTATATCAGTCACCACGTGCTACATGTCAAAAACGCGATGCGATGGTTAAACCGGTAAGATAGCGTTGACTTGTGAAGTCTCGTAGAGTAGCTATGCTATGGTAGTCGTTGATCGTGACGGAAAAGTAGTCGAATGTATAACAGTTTGAAGTACAGTGCACTTCGTGTAAGACGATCTTTCCGCCCTGAACCTATGAGGCGTTGAACATAGGTACTGAATTCGGAGTTGTATCGTCGTTGGTCCTGGGGTTAAGGTTGTCACCTTTTCCGCGCGAAAGAAATACGGGACGAACCATTTTCCCTTTATAAAGGATGCAATATTTATCTCCTGTCATAATTACGTAATTGTTGTATTTTAAGGGACTGGTGGCAACCCTACCTGCGGATGCCCTTGTCTAGAGTGCACTGTATATTCGTAAGATGAACTCGTGTAAAATACTTTATATTTAAGTAGTTTACATGTGTTTCTTTAGATTATATTTTATTATGATAACGGCAGATATTATTTTACACGAACATTGGTGGTCTTGTTTTATATAAACAAATGTGTGTATTGCGAGCATGAGTGAAAATATTTTGTAAACTGTGTCTTTGTACCATTTGTTCGTAGATTTCTATATTGATTCCATTGTTTGACTGCAGTCAAGCAGATAATCAAAGCAGTGTTTAACTGTCTCGTCAGATCTCTAGTAATGCAATCAGCCACTTATATTTTTATTATGTCATACTTATATTACTGATGTGTGTATCACGTTCATTCCATGTGTGATTTTATACTTTCATAAAGTAAACATGCTGTCCAATATATCACTGAATAATACTATAGGTAGTATTTTTCCACATTATCAATGTGGCAAAGCAATATTTGTGCAGTACCTTTCATATCATGGCGTCCTTCCCCATATAAAACCAGCCATTTCTGTAACAAAGAACTCTTGGTAATAAATGTTGTGTTGCGTTGATGACGACATTCGACGGAATTGCTCATCTTTGTGGTTACCCGGATGCTAGCCAAATTCCCCCGAGATGCAATGCACCTAAGACAGCCACATTCACAAAAACTGACACGCATGCACGCATACACACACAAACGCGCGCACGCGCACATATAAAATGGGGACATATAGTCATTAGCTGGAACATTGCTTTATTTTCCCCGAGAGGTTGAAGTGGCGTTATGATTGACAAGACTACTGGAGGGGGGCGTATATGACGCGTTGAACACAGTCAAATGGATCATCTTTGTTTTGCTTAAAATCGAAGATTTATTTTAGTGTGGCAAGTCCACGTGCAATAAGTGCTAACATAGTTGGTGATCTTTAATAAAAACTTTACTTAGCATCACATACATGCCACATGATACGGATTACCCGTATCCGATACGGATTTTGACGGTTTTTTAACTGATACGGCCGTACTCCGTTTTGATACGGATTTTAAGTAAATTAATGGAGAAATTATTTGTAACCGTATTATGTCCTTGTATGCGTCCCAAAACGATAGAGCATAATGGAATAATCGTTTACTGTTAGTAACTAAGTAAATATATTCGAAATAAACGCACTAAACCACCGATTCATTTATTGTAGCGCGTAATAGAAGGCGCGTTGGTAAATGTTAGTTCTGAATACTGCGGCAGGTGGTTCAACGGGTGGGAACGGGGCGCGTGGCAGGCGCGTGGCGATTACGAAAAGCAGTACAGGAAATGGGGCTCGACGCCGAGTTCAACGAAATCGCCTGCATTTCTGATTTCAAAATGTTGACGCTTGCCGGTGAAACTTCGATATATGCTCGAAATGCTGAAATAAATTGTCATTGTTAGATGACACTGTTTGTTTTGCGGTACGCAGTTTAATCGTGCTGAAGTGTAGTTAAACTTCGGTAATCTTCTACATTTAACTGGCCTAAGTTATTAGAGCCTAGAGCGTTATTTTATGTGTATGTGTTTGGAATGCTTTGAGGCCCCGATGCGTATGAACTGCACTAACTGCTCGCGCCTTGTGACATCGACTTATTTGTGTCGATTCGACGGCATTAAATGTTACACATTCCTATCGAAAAAACGTCAAAAAAACATGGAAGACACATTTTGAAAAGGCCTTAATAACTTAGGCCAGATAACTGGAAAATTTGATTAGTTATACGGATTCGTACAGAATTTTAGGTTAGAAATACGGATTGCCATCCCACAAATGTGGCATGTGTGGAATCAGCACTGGGCTGCTTCTAGCAGTCGATATGTGCAGGCCACTAAATACATCGACATTTTGGAGAGAGAAACTGTGGATGTGTACATGTGCATGTCTTTAGACGACTACGTTGACTTGGCCCTTCACGGTACGTCATGGGACCGTTTTACTAAGACAAAAAGCTCAACGAAAATTCATCATTAAATAAATGAGTTTTTGAAAACCAACATATCCATTGCAGTGTTACTATGGACACTATTTGTTGCCTCATGTGTTATAAAAAGACCTATTCCTGACTGTGTATTGAGTGTAGACAGACAACTGTCAGATAATTCATGTTTTATTTCATTTTACCTATTTATTATCTTGCACATGTTTATACACTTATTTTGTCAAATGTCTTCACTCATTTATTAGCAATATACCATTTATTCTAATAATCATCTTTAGCTAATTTATTTATTATCATTAACTACTATTATTTTTAACATATTTTATGTATTTCATTTACTTTAACAAATTTATTATTATTAATCTTACGTTACTTATTAATATTGCATGGATACATATATATATATATATATATATATATATATATATATATATATATATATATATATTCATGTACAGCGCCTCCGAATGGATTTTATCTAGATTTATGGCGCTTTAGTAAATATTATTATTTCTACGACACACTAGTGATAGTGTTCCACTGACGCGTGTTGACAGTTTGCCACTATTAAAGATCACTGTTTAGGATCAAACAATTTTCGAAGTACAAAGTCTGGATTAAGAGGTCTTAAGAACGTTAGTGGAATGGTCCAGAGACGATGTAGAAGGGGGGGGTACTTGTCAAGTCCTGCGACACGCAATTACCAGTCTTTGAATACGTCCGCCCGAAACCAACGCCACGCTACAACACAAGTTGCATACTGAATCGAAAACTAAAAAATCAATAATTGGTCACTCTGTTCTAGCCAGTTTGATTTGTGCTTATTGTACTCTGAAGTTTGAGAGATAAATGTTTATTTGTTCGCACTTTTGCTATTTGATTGAATAACCAATATTTATCAAAAAATCCAAAACCGGACAGGCGTAATACATATCGCGTTACCAGTAAAATATGTACAAACAACAATCTAACTGGCAACTAAATTGCGGAGAATATGCCACTATTTCCTGGTAGACTTATTCAATTGAACACGATCGTGAAGTCAATGAGCAGTCATAAGCCACGTGGCCATGGATACCCAGGTACATTTCGTAAGCAAATATCCGCCATTGCCTGTGGTGTGACTCGATGTGTTGTACCGGAAGTATCTAGCTATATATAATAGCCAGCTGTATCTAAAACTAGTCCTACCTATACGTGTAGGTAACTAACTGTGGCTGATAGTACCGTATACTGTAATTGGCACTCGACTGTTGTGAAATGGCAAAAATAATTATCGTTAGAAGAATCTATTTGTTAACAGTCTTTCCGCACTAACTGCTACTAGGAAAGACTCTACGTAACATTAACCCCGTTGTCTTACATATTAGTTAACGTTCGTTGTCTTGAGACCTTCCAACGACTCTCGTCTATCCTCATCGAACTACCATAATAAAAATGGGCATATTTTATTCCAGTTTCTCGACTAATAAAAATGCATGCAATAATCGTTACCGGAAGTCGTTATGACGTCATATCCTGCGTAATCGCGAAAACACATGGCATATTTCATTAAATTTCCAGGGAGATAGCTGTCGCTGTTGTCGCAAATGACATATCTATCTGCATGACTCGAGCAATCGATAACGTCACACGTGTGAAAGATAAGTCGTGATAACGTGTTAGTGGCTTTTTGTATAAAATTTGTGTTGTTAGCACACGTTGAGCTTGTGTGCTTGTGTCCGTGCGTGCGTACGTAGCATATGCCTGAGCATTTCTCAATATACACGAATATGGTTCAACACAGCATGTGTTTAAGATTTCAGTCCTTATATCGTTCAGTTTTTGTTTTGCTCGTGTTCCAAGTGGATTTGCATAATAGCAGATGGTCCCCTGACTGTGATGGACTCCTTACTGTGTATAGCGTTTTTGTATATAAGAATATATATATATATATGTGTGTGTGTATATATATATATATATATATATATATATATATATATATATGTGTGTGTGTATATATATATATATATATATATATATATATATATATATATATATATATATATATATATATATATATATACAAATATACATACACAAAAACGCTATACACAGTAAGGAGTCGACCACAGCCAGGGGACCATCTACTATTACGCATATCCAAATTGAATAGCAAAATTTGGCTATTTCATATTTGTATTGTATTTATTGTTGTTAACAATGTCCTCCTGAGTTCTGAGTACAATGTTCTGAATAAACTTTCATATATATATATATATATATATATATATATATATATATATATATATATATATATCGTTTTCCGATGTTATAATTCGGGACAGGTCAACGCGGCAGGTAAGCGTTCAGATTATTCTGAATAAACTTTCATATATATATATATATATATATATATATATATATATATATATATATATATATATATATATATATATATGAAAAGCTTATTCAGAATAATGAATAAACTTTCATATATATATATATATATATATATATATATATATATATATATATATATATATATATATATATATATTTATATATATGAAAGTTTATTCAGAATATGATCTGAACGCCTGCCTGCCGCGTTGCCCTCTCCCGAATTATAACATCGGAAAACGAAATATATATATATATATATATATATATATATATATATATATATATATATATGAAAGTTTATTCAGAACATTGTACTCAGAACTCAGGACATTGTCAACAACAATAAATACAACACAAACAGCCAAATACAATACTACAATATAATAACAATAAATTATAATGTTTGAAAGGGGTAAATTTGAAGTAAATGACTTTTTGTTAATTTACCTACATAGTATTTATTTAAATACTGGTTACAAATTCATATACAAAGTGTAACATAAGCAAACATCTTGACATATAATATAGTTAAGAGAGTTGGTCCACAATTAGATATTTCTCAAATAAAAGATTCTTGCATTTACGTTTAAATGCAGCAACAGTATTCACAGAATAAACATTTCGTGGAATTAATACATTTTGTAGTCAACTTTCGTCTGCTGGCCGATGTCCGTTACATTCTAACAACGAGGATAGTGACAGGGACCCAGAGGCTGATAATATGTCTAACAGGAATCAACTCCCTATTACAATTACGTCTTATTAAACTATAGCCACCTTTCGTAAACAAGTCAAAGCATATGCACTTGAAATTGCATTTCCATCATGAACTTTCCACGGATTCATGCTCCAGTGACGACTCTTGACCCATATATGACTACCCTTTACAGACCCGAATTATTTTCAGAAATCCATATGAACACCTTTAAATCCGTGTGGTTTTATTACTACTCTACGATACCTGTATATATTTTTGGAAAGGTAACGTGCAGATGAATGTGTTTATGGACATGTTAACATAATGGATTATCATAATTTATCGGTGCTCTCTGTCGTAGGGACTACGTTGGACATGTGGCAGGTGGCGGTCATCCTTCTAACAAACTTGGTGCAGTTGACAAGTGGATCGGACCTGGGCAAAAACAGAACGTCGTCTTGCAGACGTTAGTAATTACTAATTGACTAAGTATGCTTTGACTAGTTAGCACCATCTAGGGAGCAACGCTCCACTGGGAGAAAGATTCTCTGACGTAATGACGTAAGTGAATATCAAAACGGAAATTGGTATGTTTCGGTAATTCCATTGGTATGCTTAAGTGATTCCACGATCAGCCCTTGTCGCAGGAAGCAACGGCATACACAGACACGAGCGGACACAGCCGTCTAGGTGGATATTCACGTACAATGCACAAACATTACGTATTAAGAGACACGTGCCTTGCTTATGTCGACTATGATTTGAAGAGTGATATTTCGTTTCGTCTTGCACTTCCCATCTGAGTATCAATGGAGTATGCCTCAATCCCAATTGCCGATATGTCCAGTAAGACGAGCTGTTCTTTCATAATCATGTTACTGCCGCTTGCCGGTTAAAGGAGAAACATTTCTCTCCATCTCCGTCCTCACGGATGTGGTATCGGTAGTGCGTCGGCAAGTGTAAAGGAAGCATATTTTTGGGTGCAATCTTGGCAACAGGTTTTAAGATTATCTAAATAGTATATAGAACTTAAGTACCCTTGTTGCCGTTTTTCTATTTGGTCCCATAGTGATTTAGTGGCCATTTTTAAACTGGTCGCCACATTTTATTTCGCCGTGCGTTAATAACTGTTTCCGCGTAAGCCGGAAAATTCCAAAAATGGTTTATTTGAAATCCTTACCCCATAGAACATATATCCACTTACCACAATTAGTCCTCTACATAAACAGTTATTAACGTACGACGAACTAAAATTTGGCGGCCATTTTTTAAATTGCCGCTAAATCACCATTGGACCGAATAGAAAAAAAGCAACAAGGTTTTTTAGTTCTTTATACTATTTACATGATTTTAAAACCTGTTGCCAAGATTATACCCAAAAACATGACAATATTGAATTATTTGACATTTACCGACGCACTACGGATCAGGAGTCGAGAGACAGTGTTGACGGACATTTTTCGCTGGAGCTTCAGCGCGTCAGCACCACTCTGCCTGCCGTGTTGCCATGTCCCGAATTATAACATCGGAAAACGGGATGGCATGGGGGTGTTATTGAAGATATTTCAGTCTCCGCAGAACTAAATTTACTGCATTGCTTTTGGCGCCCCAAAACACCTCTCACGCTCTCTAAACACACTCCACTTCCTTAAATATATGGCACGCAAATGTTCTCATTTCTGGTCCGTTTTGAGCGCTACTTAACAAAACCATACACAACCGATCCCCACTTCGATTTGTTATTCTAAGTCCGAATTATTGCAATACGCAAATTTAAAAATAATAAGTTATAGGTGTAATAGTTCCCAGCTTCCGACCCAGACAAAATTCCTGCAGAGGCAATCAAGGCTGACATAGAGACCTCCACAGAGATACTGCATGACCTATTCGGGAAGATATGGGAACAAGAAGAAATACCAACGGAATGGAAAGAAGGGTACCTCGTGAAGCTCCCAAAGAAAGGCGATATGCAAAAATGTAAGAATTACAGAGGGATAATGCTCCTATCAGTACCCGGAAAGGTCCTCAACAGAGTAATCTTGGACAGACTCAAGACAGGGGTAGATGCCAAGCTCAGAGACCACCAAGCTGGCTTCCGTAAAGACAGATCATGTACCGACCAAATAGCGACACTGCGAATCATTGTTGAACAATCCATGGAGTAGGACTCATCCCTGTACATAAACTTTGTAGATTACGAGAAGGCATTTGATAGCCTCGACAGAGATACGCTGTGGAAGCTTCTACAGCACTACAGGATACCGGAGAAATTTATATCTCTGATAAGAAATAGTAACGAAGATATGGTATGCAGATGCAGGGTCGTTCATGCAGGACAACTAACAGACTCCTTCATGGTGAAGACAGGAGTGAGGCAAGGATGTCTTCTGTCACCGTTCCAATTCCTGCTCGCCATAGACTGGATCATGAAAACGACTACAAAAAATAGAAGAAATGGGATCCAGTGGACACCTTGGAGCCAGTTGGAGGACCTGGACTTTGCAGATGACCTCGCTCTCCTCTCACACAGCCACAAACAGATGCAGGAAAAACAGAGCAGCTAAACACAGTATCAATACAGCTAGGACCCAACATCAACAGAAGTAAGACAAAGATTATGATACGCAAACACAAAGAACAACAACCCCATTACATTGAACGGAGAGCCACTGGAAGAGCTCATTCACATACCTGGGCAGTACAATCAACAAAAATGAAGGCACAGAAGAAAATGTAAAAGCAAGAATACAGAAAGCAAGAGTGGCATTCATCATGTTGTGGAAAATTTGGAGAGCAAAACACATCAAAATTAACACCAAGCTGAAAATATTCTACTCAAATGTCAAGGCAGTACTACTCTATGGATCGGAGACATGGCGAACCACACAGAAGACACTAAAGAGAATACAGACCTTCATCAACAAATGCCTGAAGTGGACAGACAAGGTACCCAACACCACACTCTGGAAAACAACCAAGCAACTACCCATAGAAAATGGAGAAAATGGAGGTGGATAGGACATACACTAAGGAAACCACCAGACACATTCACCCGTCAAGCCATCACATGGAACCCCCCAGGGAAGAGGAGAAGAGGTAGGCCACGAAACACCTGGCAGAGAGACACAGAAAAAGATACAAAAGAGATGGGGTACACCCGGAAAGAAATGGAGAAGATGGCCACAGACAGAAAACAGTGGCGTTCCTTAGTCAATGGCCTATGCTCCGAGCGAGCGAAAAGGCTTAAGTAAGTAAGTAAGTAATAGATCCCAACTTCTAAATGACGTTTCGTTGGGTGGAAACCTATGAAACCTACAACGAAGTTGTCTGCAGCGGCAGTTTCGCTCGTATGAGGAAGGCTTACATAGCCCGATCGAACCTTTGCGGACCGAATCATGGATGAAAATGACAAAATACCATAAAAACGATACGACGGCAGACGAATGTGCATGCCTTATTGAGCGGTTAATCCGACATCCAACACCCCTTCCCTAAATGTTTCACGGCAAAATGGCCCTCTACAAAGCACACCGACTTTGTCGCCTGTGACAACGATGCTTACATTAATTTGCGTTATAGTCGATGCACGTGTTTACTGTCGAAAGAGGAAGGGACGACATATTGTCTCTGGATCTCGATCACCCCCTAATTAATGGCCTAAATCACTGTTACAATGTTACCGTCCTGTCGATGTGTTCTGTAGCCTCGGATGAGGCTCAGTCACTCTCGGTATGTGTTCACCCCTACCTCTATCCGTCTTCTAAACGAATAATCCGCCTTCCCTAAGTTCCTCCATCTGTCTGTCTTCCAAAGCATGTCTGGCCGCTGTTATGGCTCGCACTGTAGTCCCTTAGACAAGAAACGATGAACTGCTTTTTGCATAACTCTCAGACCACATGCCCCAAGGTACACGGACACTCTTCGTGACACTAAAGGCAAACGACGGCAGCTAGAACGTTGGTGGCGCTCAACAAAACGGTGACATTGCCAAATCTACCGTGACTTTTGTGTCGTAGTCAACAAGTCACTACGTGCCGCCAAATCTGAGTACTACGATTCGATTCGATTCGATTCGATTCGATTCGATTCGATTCGATTCGATTCGATTCGATTCGATTCGATTCGATTCGATTCGATTCGATTCGATTCGATTCGATTCGATTCGATTCGATTCGATTCGATTCGATTCGATTCGATTCGATTCGATTCGATTCGATTCGATTCGATTCGATTCGATTCGATTCGATTCGATTCGATTCGATTCGATTCGATTCGATTCGATTCGATTCGATTCGATTCGATTCGATTCGATTCGATTCGATTCGATTCGATTCGATTCGATTCGATTCGATTCGATTCGATTCGATTCGATTCGATTCGATTCGATTCGATTCGATTCGATTCGATTCGATTCGATTCGATTCGATTCGATTCGATTCGATTCGATTCGATTCGATTCGATTCGATTCGATTCGATTCGATTCGATTCGATTCGATTCGATTCGATTCGATTCGATTCGATTCGATTCGATTCGATTCGATTCGATTCGATTCGATTCGATTCGATTCGATTCGATTCGATTCGATTCGATTCGATTCGATTCGATTCGATTCGATTCGATACGATACGATACGATTCGATTCGATTCGATTCGATTCGATTTGTTGTAGCGACCGACTGCGAGCGAGTGTTGTGCTTCCTGCGGCCTACGGAGCCGGGCATCTTCGACATCTACACGGACGCCGGCATTGCCAAGGCGCGCTGTGAGTTCAAAACGACCAATACCCAGGGCGACGTCGCCTACGCAGAGACGGTCAGTTGGCTCAGATGGTCGGTCTGTTGGTTCAGACGGTTAGTTGTGTGAGACGGGCAATGGTTCAGACGGTCAGTTGGTTCAGACGGTCAGTTGGTTCAGACGGTCAGTTGGTTCAGACGGTCAGTTGGTTCAGACGGTCAGTTGTGTGAGACGGTCTATGGTTCAGACGGTCTATGGTTCAGACGGTCAGTTGGTTCAGACGGTTAGTTGGTTCAGATGGTCAGTTGTGTTAGACGATCAATGGTTCAGACGGTCAGTTGGTTCAGACGACCAGTTGTGTGAGACGGTCAATGGTTCAGACGGTCAGTTGGATCAGACGGATAGTTGGTTCAGACGGTCAGTTGGTTCAAACGGTCAGAGTCGGTTCAGACGGTCAGTTGTGTGAGACGGTCAATGGTTCAGACGGTCAGTTGTTTCAGACAGTCAGTTAGTTCAGACGGTCAGTTGGTTCAGACGGTCAGTCGATTCAGACGGGCAGTTGGTTCAGATTGTCAGTTTATTGAGACAGCTAGTTGTGTGACACTATCAGTCTTGTTAGGTGGTTAACTGGCTCAGACGGTCAGTTGTGTCAGACGGTCAGTTTTGTCAGACTGACAGGTGTGTTAGATGGTCAGTTGTGTCAGATGGTCAGTTGTGTCAGACGATCAGTTTTGTCAGTTGGTCAGTTGTGTCAGACGGTCAGTGTTGTCAGACGGTCAGTTGTGTCGGATGGTTAGTTGTGTCAGATGGTCAGTTATGTCAGATGGTCAGTTGTGTCAGATGGTCAGTTATGTCAGATGGTCAGTTGTGTCAGATGGTCAGTTATGTCAGATGGTCAGTTGTGTCAGATGGTCAGTTGTGTCAGATGGTCAGTTGTGTCAGATGGTCAGATGGTCAGTTGTGTCAGATTGTCAGTTAGCTCAGACGGTCAGTTGTGTCAGACTGGCAGTTGTCTGAGACAGTCAGTAGTTTCAGACGGTCAGTTATGTTAAACTGTCAGTTTTTTCAGATGCCTCGCTGCACAAAAGCACAAATTCTTATCACTCAGCGCTACACATGTCGTCACAGAAATTCAGACAACCTGCATAATGTCATTTCTATTGGGTACTCTTCGGTCGGACGGGAATGACGGATAAACCCTAAACTGGTCTTACATCCAACACCGTGTTCATCCCATAGTATGTCTAATTGCCTGGCTCTTCTTGAACTGCTGAGATAACCTAGATCGCTACTAGACCATGACCCAAAATTCCTGGTTTTTGATAGGCCTCTCTCTAGAACTGTTAGCATTCAATGACTCCCAACTGTCTGTGAGAAATCACTTTTTTTTATCTAATCATATTTTCGCGACAACAAAGTTATGACTGTGAAGCAGAGTTATTTCCTTGCATTTTATGCAATTTTCATAAAATGTGTATTATAATTATTTTATAGTTTGTATGGCGACTCTTTTAGGAATGTCACTGAAAATTGGTTTTGTGTTAAAAGAGTGATTTCTCACAGAGTCGTGAGTCCTGAACTGCAGTCACATATTGTCCTGCTCTAGCCTATCAAAAATTACCATGGGCATTCGTCACCCAAACAATACCCAGACAAATCCTCTCTAGGCTTATATTAATCTCGCTTAATCCACGGTCGCTCGGCTGCGTAACTTCGCCGAGAAACCAGTCTGGTCACTTAGCTAGCTTTTGAATGTTATCCACAATGCCTGCTTCGTAAACAAATGTATTTTGTATTTGTATTTATGTTTATTTTTTGTGCTAATATAATATTAACGTTGAATATTTTTAACAGTACAGTATTAGCTAATAAAAGTATATTTCTATTTTAGTTTTATTTCATAGTTAGCCGGAGAGCTAACCAGCGTCTCTATCCTATGCTGGGGTAAGACTGGCTACATCGGCAGAACCTAAATATAGCAAGCGAATTTAAGAGGATACAACGTGCTGCCACCTCACAGAGCTTGGGTAATCGAAGCTAGGCCTATACGATGTAGCGTTTACATTTTTTCCGGGCGTTTGAATCAATCTGGGTGACGTTTCTTTTTCGCGATAAATGCAAAATCACCAGTGTCCCTCGAAAAGCAAAACATTTATGGCTTACATATAACGGCCTGTTCGTTAGGACGTATACAACATTTCAACAAAGCTGTTTGTCGCAAATAAACACGTGACAAACAAGTTTTGATAGCAAGCGCGAATCACGTGACTACAGTGCCCCATAATCCGTGACAGCGATTTAAACAAAGGTAATAGTTTGATGAATTGAACGAAATTTAAAGAACTCTTCACAACAATCACCACAGGAGAGATACTGAACAGCCCGTGGTATCTAAGCCAAAAATGCTTTTGATGCACATTGATGGTTTTACATTTATCGCGCATGTGCAGAAACGTCACCCGTACATTTTATAACGCCCAGAAAAATGTAAACGTGAAGAACGCATGTATACCAGGTATTACTTCGACGAGTCACAGACACGATAAGCTTTGACAAGCGCAACTGGTCCGAATATGTCCAAGGCTTCCACGACATAAGTTACCTGAACATGTGGATCGGGTTGGAAAACGCTCATCGACTGACCACACATCCCAACGTGTTGTTGCGTATCGCCATGGCGTCAAGGGGTGGAACGGTGGGCGTCGCCAAGTATTGGGATTTCGGTGTCAGTAGCAGGTTCACTCGATACGCCCTAACATATGGCACCTTACAAACAAATCGGGAAACAGGTAAGTGGTTTTGTAAATCAAAGCAATTTCAATAGTCCAAACAATCAGGATAGGATCGACCCCACACTACCTACCCGCACCCGATCATACACTTTACCCACACACGATCCCACACTCTACCCACACTCGATCCCACACTCTACCCTCACACGATCCCACACTCTATCCTCACACGATCCCACACTCTACCCTCACACGATCCCACACTCTATCCTCACACGATCCAACACTCAACCCTCACACGATCCCATACTCTATCCTCACACGATCCCACACTCTATCCTCACACGATCCCACACTCTACCCTCAAACGATCCCATACTCTACCCTCACACGATCCCACACTCAACCCTCACACGATCCCACACCCTCTCCTCACACGATCCCACACTCTATTTTCGCACGATCCCACACTCTACCCTCACACGATCCCACACACTACCCTCAAACGATCCCACACTCTACCCTCACACGATCCCACACTCTATTCTCACACGATCCCACACTCTACCCTCACACGATCCCTCACTCTATTCTCACACGATCCCACACTCTACCCTCATACGATCCCACACTCTACCCTCACACGATCCCTCACTCTATTCTCACACGATCCCACACTCTACCCTCACACGATCCCTCACTCTATTCTCACACGATCCCACACTCTACCCTCACACGATCCCACACTCTACCCTCACACGATCCCACACTCTACCCTCACACGATCCCACATTCTACCATCACATGATCGCACACTCTAACATCACACGACTCCATATTCTATCACCACAGGGGTCTACACATTATATATATATATATATATATATATATACATATACATATACATATACATATACATATACATATACATATACATATACATATACATATACATATACATATACATATACATATACATATACATATACATATACATATACATATACATATACATATACATATACATATACATATACATATACATATACATATACATATACATATACATATACATATACATATACATATACATATACATATACATATACATATACATATATATATATATATATATATATATATATATATATACATATATATACATATATACATATATACATATATATATATATATATATATATATATATATATCAACGTACTTAATGGTAACTAATGACGACTGACACGCGCATGCGCAGAAACGTCACCCAGATATTATTTAATTTTTAATTTAATTTATTTATTTGGTATAGCGCCACATCCATAATCGTTCGTGGCGCTTCACAACATATTACAATTTAAAAGACATACAAATATATATATATATGTATACAACAAGACAAATAGTAGTGTTTTAAAATAAATGTAAAAAAGAAATATGTATAGGTATATAAATAAATAAAATAAAATAAAATGCCCTCTACAAACGTAAACGCTACGGCGTGCTGGCCGCGACAGGTAACTCGCTCCCGAAGGGCTGGCCGTTCAACGCGCCGGACGCCGACCAAACCCCGGCTCACTGTGCCGCCGAGAAGTTGAAAGCCGGCGGCTGGTTCAACCCCGCGAAACAGGTCGGCAACGAGAGTATCGTGTGTACCTCGGCCAACATGTTCGGGCCCAGGTCACAGAAGTGGGCGGAACAGTCCCTCTACTGGAGGAGTTTTTCACGGGTGATAAGGACCTTCACGTTGTCCTACCGAATACGTAAGTGGGCGGAACAGTTCCTCTACTGGAGGAGTTTTTCACGGGTGATAAGGACCTTCACGATGTCCTACCGAATACGTAAGTGGGCGGAACAGTTCCTCTACTGGAGGAGTTTTTCACGGGTGATAAGGACCTTCACGATGTCCTACCGAATACGTAAGTGGCCGGAACAGTTCCTCTACTGGAGGAGTTTTTCACGGGTGATAAGGACCTTCACGTTGTACTACCGAATACGTAAGTGAGCGGAACAGTTCCTCTACTGGAGCAGTTTTTCACGGGTAATAAGGACCTTCACGATGTCCTACCGAATACGTAAGTGGCCGGAACAGTTCCTCTACTGGAGGAGTTTTTCACGGGTGATAAGGACCTTCACGATGTCCTACCGAATACGTAAGTGGGCGGAACAGTTCCTCTACTGGAGGAGTTTTTCACGGGTGATAAGGACCTTCACGATGTCCTACCGAATACGTAAGTGGGCGGAACAGTTCCTCTACTGGAGGAGTTTTTCACGGGTGATAAGGACCTTCACGATGTCCTACCGAATACGTAAGTGGCCGGAACAGTTCCTCTACTGGAGGAGGTTTTAACGGGTTATAAGGACCTTCACGTTGTCCTACCGAATACGTAAGTGAGCGGAACAGTTCCTCTACTGGTGGAGTTTTTCACGGGTTATAAGGACCTTCACGTTGTCCTACCGAATACGTAAGTGGGCGGAACAGTTACTCTACCGGAGGAGTTTTTCATTTATAAGTATTTATAAGTATTTATAAGTTTATAACCTTTTGAATTTCTTTCGACATTGTTCAATCTTTTTCATTATACCTTCTTTGTTCCATTTTAATTAGTAGTGTTGTTTACTAAGTACATGTGTACAATCGGGTTTGTTCTTAGAATATGTACATAGTCAATATATATTATTGTGTTGACCATGTTGACTATGTTGAATAAATACAAACATCAATTCAACCTTCACGATGTCGTAAGTGGGCGGAACAGTTCCTCTACTGGTGCAGTTTTTCACGGGTTATAAGGACCTTCACGTTGTCCTACCGAATACGTAAGTGGGCGGGACAGTTCCTCTCCTGGAGGAGTTTTTCACGGGTGATAAGGACCTTCACGTTGTCCTACCGAATACGTAAGTGGGCGGAACAGGTCCTCTACTGGAGGAGGTTTTAACGAGTTATAAGGACCTTCACTTTGTCTTACCGAATACGTAAGTGAGCGGAACAGTTCCTCTACTGGTGGAGTTTTTCACGGGTTATAAGGACCTTCACGTTGTCCTACCGAATACGTAAGTGGGCGGAACAGTTCCTCTACTGGAGGAGTTTTTCACGGGTGATAAGGACCTTCACGTTGTCCTACCGAATACGTAAGTGAGCGGAACAGTTCCTCTACTGAAGGAGGCTTTAACGGGTTATAAGGACCTTCACGTTGTCCTACCGAATACGTAAGTGAGCGGAACAGTTCCTCTACTGGTGGAGTTTTTCACGGGTTATAAGGACCTTCACGTTGTCCTACCGAATACGTAAGTGAGCGGAACAGTTCCTCTACTGGAGGAGGTTTTAACGGGTTATAAGGACCTTCACGTTGTCCTACCGAATACGTAAGTGAGCGGAACAGTTCCTCTACTGGTGGAGTTTTTCACGGGTTATAAGGACCTTCACGTTGTCCTACCGAATACGTAAGTGGGCGGAACAGTTACTCTACCGGAGGAGTTTTTCATTTATAAGTATTTATAAGTATTTATAAGTTTATAACCTTTTGAATTTCTTTCGACATTGTTCAATCTTTTTCATTATACCTTCTTTGTTCCATTTTAATTAGTAGTGTTGTTTACTAAGTACATGTGTACAATCGGGTTTGTTCTTAGAATATGTACATAGTCAATATATATTATTGTGTTGACCATGTTGACTATGTTGAATAAATACAAACATCAATTCAACCTTCACGATGTCGTAAGTGGGCGGAACAGTTCCTCTACTGGTGCAGTTTTTCACGGGTTATAAGGACCTTCACGTTGTCCTACCGAATACGTAAGTGGGCGGGACAGTTCCTCTCCTGGAGGAGTTTTTCACGGGTTATAAGGGCCTTCACGTTGTCCTACCGAATACGTAAGTGGGCGGAACAGTTCCTCTACTGGAGGAGTTTTTCACGGGTTATAAGGGCCTTCACGTTGTCCTACCGAATACGCAAGTGGGCGGAACAGTTCCTCTACTGGAGGAGTTTTTCACGG
>OZ024860.1:37810191-37822691 GCA_964017155.1 Oasisia sp. SBJ-2009
CGTTTTGGAGGCTAAACAGTGCTGCCACCTCACGGAGCCTGGCTAATCGAGGCTAAACCTGCCATAATCCCTGATTCACAAAAACGGCAAATGAGTATTTCTGTCTATTTTTGTATTGACGTAAGTTCAATGTTGAATGCTTTGCATGGTATTATCTTATAAAAGTATATCCTTGTTTTAGTTTTATTTCATAGTTGGCCTGAGAGCCAATCAGCGTCTCTACCCTATTCCAGGGTAAGGCCGCCCCCTCCACGTACAAACGCATGTAAACGCCTAATGTCAATCTTGTCAAAAAAATATCTTCAATCTAACCGACGTTAATCGAATATAATCTACCTTTACCCTAAACCTAATAATAACCCTAAAACATACCCTAGACTTACATATGTTTGTACATTGGAACAGCCATAAATGGTAATTTGGACGTGGAGGGGTAGCAAACAGCCATCGCCGGTAACACAGGCAGAGCATAAATTTGCCTTACGGGTTTGAGGGGCTTAAAGAGTGCTTCCACCTCACGGAGCCTGGGTGAACGAAGCTACGAGATACGGCGCTTTAGAAATTGTAGCCTCCATCACCCAGACTCCGTGAGATGACAGAATGTTTCAGACCTTCAACTCCGCCTTTATATGATCTGCCGATGTAACTACCAGGGCGGCCTTATCTCCAGAATAGGGTAGAGACATTGGTTGGTTTTCAGGCCGAATTTGAAATAACAAATTGTTTAACGATACCCATTTTATCATATAATACTATTATTAAAAAAAAACATTATTCAAAATTTAACTTTTATTCACACAAAAATAGACAGAAATACAAATTTGCAATTGTTTATGAAGCAGGAATTATGAAAATATTAGCCTCGATTACTGAGGCTCCGTGAGGTGGCAGCACTTCACACGGATAGCGTTTAAAAACCGGCAAAGTGACCAAATGATCTTCTCGCCGAAGTTACGTTGCGGAGCGACAGTCGGCTAAGCGAAAACATAAACATGCTGGTTGTAGTAATAACGTGTTTCAGACAAGAAGTGGTGTGACCTGGGGGTGTGTCAGAACGAAGCTTCGTGTGAGGACTCAGGGGGCTTGTACACGTGCTTCTGCACGCCCGAGTACAAGGGCATCAATTGTACAGGTGAGTCGATTGCACGACCCCATTCGTTTCACACGACACGGCCTCATTCGTTTCAGACGACACGACCTCATTCGTTTTACATGACACGACCTCATTCGTTTCACATGACACGGCCTCGTTCGTTTCATATGACACGACCTTATTCGTTTCACATGACCCGACCTCATTCGTTTCACATGACACGATCTTATTCGTTTCACATGACCCGACCTCATTCGTTTTACATGACACGACCTCATTCGTTTCACATGACACGGCCTCGTTCGTTTCATATGACACGACCTCATTCGTTTCACATGACCCGACCTCATTCGTTTCACATGACACGACCTTATTCGTTTCACATGACCCGACCTCATTTATTTTACATGACACGACCTTATTCGTTTCACATGACCCGACCTCATTCGTTTCACATGACACGATCTTATTCGTTTCACATGACCCGACCTTATTCGTTTCACGTGACCCGACTTTATTCGATTCACATGACCCGACCTTATTCGTTTCACATGACCCGACCTCCCTCATTCGTTTCACATGACACGATCTTATTCGATTCACATGACACGACCTTATTCGTTTCACGTGACACGACCTCGTTCGTTTCACATGACACGACCTTATTAGTTTCACATGACACGATCTTATTCGACCTTACTCTGTACATGCATTACTACGTGACTTAAATATTGATTGTGTTTTTATGCAACCTCCAAAGTGAAAAATGTATTTCCATTCTATGAATTGGACAATAAAGTTATTATTATGACACGACCTCGTTCGTTTCACATGACACGACCCCATTCGTTTCACATGACACGACCTCATTCGTTTCACATGACACGACCTCATTCGTTTCACATGACACGACCTCATTCGTTTCACATGACACGACCTCATTTGTTTCACATGACACGGCCTCGTTCGTTTCATATGGCACGACCTCATTCGTTTCACATGACACGACCTTATTCGTTTCACGTGACACGACCTTATTCGTTTCACATGACACGACCTTATTAGTTTCACATGACACGATCTTATTCGTTTCACATGGCACGACATCGTTCGTTTTACATGATACGACCTCATTTGTTTCACATGACACGGCCTCGTTCGTTTCATATGACACGACCTCATTCGTTTCACATGACACGACTTCCTTCGTTTCACATGACACGACCTTATTTGTTTCACATGACACGATCTCATTCGTTTCACATGACACGACCTTATTCGTTTCACATGACCCGACCTCATTCGTTTCACATGCCAAGATCTTATTCGTTTCACATGACACGACCTTATTCGTTTCACGTGACACGACCTCGTTCGTTTCACATGACACGACCTTATTCGTTTCACATGACACGACCTTACTCGTTTCACATGACACGACCTTATTAGTTTCACATGACACGACCTTATTCAGTTCACATGACACAACCGTATACGTTTCACATGACACAACCTTATTCGCTTTACATGACACCGACATACTTAGTTAATATGTTACATTTCCCTGATATATGTAATACCCGTAGAGTATCCCTATTACAATGAAATCTTCTGCAGTTGTAGCAAACGTTAGTAAAATCAAATCAAAACAATAGTTTTGACATTGCATTTCCACGACCGACCGACCGACCGACCGACCGACCGACCGACCGACCGACCGACCGACCGACCGACCGACCGACCGACCGACCGACCGACCGACCGACCGACCGACCGACCGACCGACCGACCGACCGACCGACCGACCGACCGACCGACCGACCGACCGACCGACCGACCGACCGACCGACCGACCGACCGACCGACCGACCGACCGACCGACCGACCGACCCACCCACCCACCCACCCACCCACCCACCCACCCACCCACCCACCCACCCACCCACCCACCTACCTACCTACCTACCTACCTACCTACCTACTTACTTACTTACTTACTTACTTACTTATTCACATGGACAACCCATGAAACTCTTGCAATGGACTGCACTTTTCTTCATATTAAACATTGAACATAGATTCAATGGCATTACACATACAAAAAACATTCATAAACAGTTTTTTTTTAATCCGAAAACGGTTTTCGTTTTCCAATATAGTCATCCTTAATGTAATATGCGTAAGCATGTATGTGCGTGCTTTAATGCAAGCGTGTGTGAGGACGCGTCTCTACTTCATTTGCACCCCCGCGTAGTCTCTGTCACTGATTCCAACCTCGTTTGTCCTCGTTTTTATTGTGCGTAGACGATGCGTTCAATGAGCGCGTATCATCCCGTAGAGTTAGTGTGGATAATTTATGCGTGCAGTGAGCATGTTTCATGCCGTAGAGTTAGTGTGGATAATGTATGCATGCAGTGAGCATGTTTCATGCCGTAGAGTTAGTGTGGATAATGTATGCATGCAGTGAGCATGTTTCATGCCGTAGAGTTAGTGTGAATGAATAGATTATGCGTGCAGTGAGCGTGTTTCATGCCGTAGAGTTAGTGTGAAAATATCATGCATGCAGTGAGCGTGTTTAATGCCGTAGAGTTAGTGTGCACAGACTATGCATGCAATGAACGTGTTGCATGTCGTGGTGTTGGTGTGAATATTGAATATATTATGCGTGCAATGAGCGCGTGTCATTCCGTAGTGCTAGGGTTCACTGACTAGGGTTCACCGTGCAATGAGCATTAGTCATGTCGTAATGTTAGTTTGCACAGACTTCGCGTAAATGCACGTATCTGTTTAGAAACCATGTATGTATCGCTCAAGGGGGGCAACCATTTGGAATTCCCTTGATATGTCACTAGTTAATTGTAGTTATATTCACCAATTCGAAACGTATTATACAGCTAAACTGTTGCAATGTTGTGTGTTAAAATCCTAAATAAAGGAAATAGTCACACTAACATTGTATATATCATAATTGTTCAGTTAAATGTTAGTAATATGTAATGCTTCTAAGCTATCTAGCTCAGTTTAAAAAAAGGTATTTTTAATTACAGTTTCATATTTAATCTAGTATTGTTTTTACATGATGTTGATGTTGTTGCATACAGAACGTATGTTCTTAGTTGTACTAGTATCCAGAAATGTACATTCATAAGCTAGTCAAAGCACAGGATGAATTTATATACCACAAGTTATATACCACATTTACGCTTTTTCTTTCGAGATATTGTATTAAAGTATTATCCAATCAGTGAGAGATACACACCATTTACGTACATCTGTATAATATATTGGTTGGGCATAAAGGTCGTTAATAAGCAATAAAATATAGCATAATTGTATCAGAAACACTCCCTGTTGGAGCTGCCATCTTGAGATTTATGCGCTAGTGACGTTACCGCTTACGTCACTGAATCTAAGATAGCATGTTTTTGATACCATTAAACTACAACTAATTGTTTATTAACGATCTTTCTGCACAGTTACTAGGCACAACCAATATAGTATACATATGTAAGTTAATACTGTGAACCTGTCACTGACTGGAGTATCCCTTTAATCACCGTTGTGTACCGTGTGTGTGTGTGTGTGTGTGTGTGTGTGTGTGTGTGCGTGCGTGCGTGCGTGCGTGCGTGCGTGCGTGCGTGCGTGCGTGCGTGCGTGCGTGCGTGCGTGCGTGTGTGATATAACTGTTGGAGATATAATTCAGTTCGGTGCGTGTCGTAGACTTGGTGTGCGACGACTTCCGGTGCCGGAACGGAGGCACGTGCAGGACTGACCACGGGTCCGTGCACTGCCTGTGTACCCAGGAGTTCACGGGGGTCCACTGCGAACGTAAGTGACCATCGCCTCCTCGCTCATTGTATCCAGGCTGCTTAGCAAACTCTGCCTAGCCTCGGTTACCCAAGCATCGTGAGGTGAATGCACTTTCATTGCACGCATACCCGCATAGAGCTTTAATGCTCTGCCAATGTGGCCACCAGGGCCGCCTTACCCCGGAATGTGGTAGAGATGCTGATTGGTTCTCCTGCCAACTACGAAATTAAAAACTAAAATAAAGATACGTTTTATAAGATAATACTATGCTATTAAGAAAATTCTGCATTAAAGTTATATTCATACAAAATAAACATAAATATAGAAATTTCCAGTTGTGTATGAATCAGGAATTGTGGCAGGATTACCCTCGATTAACCCGGCTCTGTTAGGTGGCAGCACGTTGCAGTGAGCGGTGCGTGTGTTGCAGTTAATGTCGCGTGTGTTGCAGTGAGTGTCGCGTGTGTTTCAGTGAGTGTCGCGTGTGTTGCAGAGAGTGTCGTGTGTGTTGCAGTGAGTGTCGCGTGTGTTCCAGTGAGTGTCGCGTGTGTTGCAGTGAGTATCACATGTGTTGCAGTCAGTGTCGCGTGTGTTGCAGTGAGTGTCCCGTGTGTTGCAGTGAGTGTCGCGTGTGTTGCAGTGAGTATCGCGTGTGTTGCAGAGAATGTCGCGTGTGGTGCCGTGAGTGTCGCGTGTGTTGCCGTGAGTGTCGCGTGTGTTGCAGTGATTGGCGCGTGTGTTGCAATGAATGCCGCATGTGTTGCAGTGAGTGTCGCGTGTGTTACAGTGAGTATCGCGTGTGTTGCAGTGAGTGTCGCGTGTGTTTCAGTGAGTGTCGCGTGTGTTGCCGTGAGTATCGCGTGTGTTGCAGAGAGTGTCGTGTGTGTTGCAGTGAGTGTCGCGTGTGTTCCAGTGAGGGGTGCGTGTGTTCAGTGAGTGTCGCGGGTGTTGCAGTGAGTGTCGCGTGTGTTGCAGTGAGTGTCCCGTGTGTTGCAGTGAGTGGTGCGTGTGTTGCAGTGAGTGTCGCGTGTGTTGCAGTGAGGGTTGTGTGCTTTGCAGTGAGTGTCGCGTGTGTTGCAGTGAGGTTCGCGTGTGTTGCAGTGAGCACCGCGTGTGTTGTCGTGATTGTCACGTGTGTTGCCGTGAGTGTCGCGTGTGTTGCAGTGAGTGTCTCGTGTGTGGCCGTGAGCGGTGCGTGTGTTGCCTTGAGTGGTGCGTGTTTTGCAGTGAATGTCGCGTGTGTTGCAATGAATGCCGCGTGTGTTGCAGTGAGTGGTGCGTGTGTTGCAGTGAGTGGTGCGTGTGTTGAAGTGAGCGTCGCGTGTGTTGCCTTGAGTGGTGCGTGTGTTGCCTTGAGTGGTGCGTGTGTTGCAGTGAGTGTAGCGTGGGTTGCAGTGAGCAGTGCGTGTGTTGCAGTGAGCGGTGCGTGTGTTGCGGTGAGTGGTGCGCGTGTTGCAGTGAGTGCCGCATGTGTTGCCGTGAGCGGTGCGTGTGTTACTGTGAGTGTCGAGTGTGTTGCCGTGAGTGGTGCGTGTATTGCAGTGAGCGGCGCGTGTGTTGTAGTGAGCGGTGCGTGTGTTGCCGTCAGTGTAGCGTGTGTTGCCGTGAGCGGTGCGTGTGTTGCCGTGAGCGGTGCGTGTGTTGCAGTGAGCGGTGCATGTGTTACAGTGAGTGGTGCATGTGTTGCAGTGAGTGGTGTGTGTGTTGCCGTGAGTGTAGCGTGTGTTGCCGTGAGCGGTGCGTGTGTTGCCGTGAGTGGTGCGTGTGTTGCAGTGAGTGGTGCGTGTGTTGCCGTGAGTGGTGCGTGTGTTGCAGTGAGCGGTGCGTGTGTTGCCGTGAGCGGTGCGTGTTTTGCCGTGAGTGGTGCGTGTGTTGCAGTGAGTGGTGCGTGTGTTGCAGTGAGTGTCGCATGTGTTGCCGTGAGTGGTGCGTGTGCTACAGTGAGTCTCGCGTGTGTTGCCGTGAGTGGTGCGTGTGTTGCCGTGAGTGGTGCGTGTGTTGCCGTGAGCGGTGCGTTTGTTACAGTGAGTGTCGAATGTGTTGCCGTGAGTGGTGCGTGTGTTGCCATGAGTGGTGCGTGTGTTGCAGTGAGTGGTGCGCGTGTTGCAGTGAGTGCCGCATGTGTTGCCGTGAATGGTGCGTGTGTTACAGTGAGTCTCGAGTCTGTTGCCGTGAGTGGTGCGTGTGTTGCCGTGAGCGGTGCGTGTGTTGCAATGAGCGGTGCGTGTGTTGCCGTAAGCGGTGCGTGTTTTGCCGTGAGTGGTGCGTGTATTGCAGTGAGTGATGCGTGTGTTGCAGTGAGTGCCGCATGTGTTGCCTTGAGTGGAGCGTGTGTTACAGTGAGTGTCGAGTGTGTTGCCGTGAGTGGTGCGTGTGTTGCAGTGAGCGGCGCGTATGTTGGAGTGAGCGGTGCGTGTGTTGCCGTGAGTGTAGCGTGTGTTGCCGTGAGCGGTGCGTGTGTTGCCGTGAGCGGTGCGTGTGTTGCAGTGAGCGGTGCATGTGTTACAGTGAGTGGTGCGTGTGTTGCAGTGAGTTGTGTGTGTTGCCGTGAGTGTAGCGTATGTTGCCGTGAGCGGTGCGTGTGTTGCCGTGAGCTGTGTGTGTGTGCTACAGTGAGTGTCGAGTGTGTTGGCGTGAGTGGTGCGTGTGTTGCCGTGAGTGGTGCGTGTGTTGCCATGAGTGGTGCGTGTGTTGCAGTGAGTGCCGCATGTGTTGCCGTGAGTGGTGCGTGTGTTACAGTAAGTGTCGAGTGTGTTGCCGTGAGTGGTGCGTGTGTTCCAGTGAGTCTCGAATATGTTGCCGTGAGTGGTGCGTGTGTTGCCGTGAGCGGTGCGTGTGTTGCAGGCAGTGATGCTGTGTTACAGAGAAGTCGTCGGCGTGTTGGAGTGCGCCGTGCCGACATGGGGGCACGTGCGTCGACAAGGGCAGCATCGGCGGCTTCTCGTGCGTTTGCAAGAAAGGCTACAAGGGGAAGAAGTGCATAGGTGCGTGGCGAGACTGTGGCCGTGGGTACGAAACCTCTTTTCGCCGTCCATTTTAACACTGCCTCAACACAGTAACTCTCATTGGAAGCCATAACCTGCCATATATTAGCGAATATTTTCGTTAGTTATAAAGTTTTGCCGGGGTGCCGTTTGATGGGAATCTTAATTGGCTAAAGATAACTTATATAAATATGCCA
This sequence comes from Oasisia sp. SBJ-2009, assembly GCA_964017155.1. NCBI lineage: Eukaryota > Metazoa > Annelida > Polychaeta > Sabellida > Siboglinidae > Oasisia > Oasisia sp. SBJ-2009. The sequence goes on from OZ024860.1 coordinate 37,818,276, forward strand.
GGCCTGTTAATAATAATAATAATAATAAAGTAATTATATTGCCTAAATCTTCGATCTAGAGTCAGGCGCTTTCTTCGCTCGATCACGGCTCCCATGCATTTGAACACCTTAACGATTTAAAGTAAAGGACTTATTTTTACTATTTATTTATTATTTTTGCATAAGTGATCGCAAACCTGGTGTCAAATAACGTTCCAGATATGAAGTATTAGCCGAGTATCCAAGCGATGTTTGGGGGAAAAGACACCACGCCGAAAGGTTTGAAAATTGCTATCCCCGTGGTTCCTTCCACACCGCCCTGGATGAATACGCGAGTTAAATCTCACTTCTGGAAAACGGCGATCTAATGCGCTAAAACGTTTTTAAATTGCATTGCGTTGTTTCTGTGTCTGGGAGTTACGTCCCCGGGTGACGTCATGACGTAGCGAAATAACAACGCGTGGCGTAGCCTTATGATACCCCACACCAGACAGATAAATGGTTTGTTAAAATACCATGATCAGTAGTGTCAAAAGCAGCAAAGAGATGAACCAGGGCAAGCACAGAAACATTTCCTCTGTCTACAATAAAACAGATATAACTGTAAAAGGTAAGTGCCTAACTGCCTATACAATGTATTATCTTATCCTCAGAATTGTTCAAAGCGTTGCACAGTTGTGTATCAGTGTACGCATATTGCAGTGCAATCGACTGGAAATGTTTTCAGACATTTTGGAAATAGTGCTTAGAAAGGTTAGAAACAGGTCGATATTTTACAAGTTTTGTTTCGGTAATGTTGAGTTTTTTGATACGCGTTTTTCTGACATCAGCGATACGTGTATAATACCCTACTTACTAAAGAGCTGAGATATGTTTTCAACAATTAAAAAATGTGCTTTAAACATAATCCTAGAATAGGTAATTTTACACATTTACCTGACATTGTTCAGTTGTTAAAAGATAGTTTTCCTCTCAGAAGTTCAGTACTGCACCTGTTAAGGTTCGGTTTATATAATAATACATACGATCAGCTTCCATGTAGGAAGATGAGTATGTAAGTGGCTTTATAAATATGAAACAAATACAATAATAAACACAAACTGACAGGTTCGATGCCACCCAGGCACCAACCCACCACTCATAACAAATCCAAAGGCCCTCAAAGTGAAGTGACATGAATAAATATGTTCAACTGAATGAGTTGTTGACATAATTACAGATGTATATGCAGACAGACCATCATTCCTTTCTATTGAATAGAACGATCACAACATATTACACATAGGTGAATTGCAACTTAGTATATCAAAAACTAGCCGCCCGTTTAGAGGCACAGCTGAAAATGTATAACATAAAGACAAGAATGTGTTCAGATTTTATGTTCACTGTGAAGTTTTAATTAAACTAACTTTTTCTATAGACATATTTTTTGTTTTCCAAAATGACCCTTGACCCACCAGCGCACGCGCATTCAAAGTTGTGTTGGGTTATTGCAGTGTTTATATTTACAAAGCCCCTATCTGGCTCCATGTATATACGAAAACAAAAAGAATTATTGTCTCATGTTTTCCTTTTTCGTTCGCAAATCTTAATACGAAAAAGGAAAAGACGGTGTATACATGGACCCAACTGGTGTCCCGCGAGCAAGTATCTTGACCCGGTACCGTCGTTTTCAGACCTAGACGAGAGAGAGGTCGGAGGATGGAGAGTGGAGAGAATGCTGATGTACCTTTTCGTCGGCGTTGTTTTCACAGCCTTTGGTTTCATGGGATGCGTCTACTGCATGCGCGCCGGCAAAGTGACGTAAGTGGCTTCATCGGTAGGTCAGCGGCGAACTGACCTGTTCGGAGATCGCCAATTTTCGCAGCGCCGCATGCGTGGATATATGGGGAGGATTTCGTTCAAAGCGTAAATGTAAACAGAGGAATGTCTTGCAAAACGTACCTGTTTGCATCGTCATCGGACTGCCGATTTATGTAATGTAATTGCGGTTTGCATGTGCCATGTCGTGGTCATTTTGGCTGTAGTCGTCACAGTTATTACATTGGGTTAACTTGAATTTCGCTTCATGTAGATGAACGCATGTTTGTCCTGGATATGTCGTGTATAGCCCAAATGAACAGGTGCGAACAATGTGTCGCGATGGCGTGGTATATATGAATACTTTAGGCCCGGGATAACATGTCACAACAGACGCATCCTGTCCGCAATAGACCATACACCGACTAATTCAGACCGAAAACTGACCGGTTGCAATCGACACATTCGAGAGCTTTCAACACGGTTGCCGGATTATGACGTCTGTGTAGCAGACTTCCTAGTCTCGCATAACCAACTCTCGCTCGGCTGCGTAACTTCGCCGAGAAAATAGTCTGGCCAGTTAGCCGGCTTTCGAATGTTACCCGTGACGGGGTAAAACGTTCTGCCACCTCACGCGCCACGAACAATTTACAACTAGATATGGAAATAAAATACGAAATAAAATATATTATCATTATAATTATTATCAATATTGCTGACCCACAGAGAAGAAACAGATGACGTGGACGAGGCGCCCGAACAACCGACCGAAAACCACTCGGACGTCGACTTGACGGCCGTCGGCGACGCGCCCCATCCCGACACGCACAAGGCAGACACGGACGTGGACGTGCTGACCGGCAAGCGCAAGAAGGGGCCGCGGAGGAAGAAGATCACTCGGTCCATGCCACACATGCCCCCCAAGCAGCGCATGACTTGACACGTGACCTGTCACGTGACACGACACGACACGACACGGTGACACGACGACACGGAACAACAGCAGACACTGGCGGAAGTAGAATTGTGTCCGGTCGTTTTTTGTCATTAAACACAGCGTGGTAGACGCGACACGTACTACAGGCATTGCGTTGGTTTCGATTATGCCGGTGTAGCGGTTACGTTTTTCTGGTCGTTAAAAATGTTCCGATCGACGTTTCTGCGCATGTGCAAATAATGTAAAGTCATCAAAGTCCAGCGAAATAATAAAGCATTTTCGGTATACATGCCACGGGCTGTTTGTTAACTCTCCTGTGATTATTACTGTGAAGAGTTTCTGAAAATTTCGTTCAATGCAATAAAATATTACGTTTTTTTATCAATCATTGTCACGGATTATGACGCACTACTGTCACGTGATTTACGCTTGTTAGCAAAATATGCCTGAAAACTTGTATGCCTCATGTTAATTTGCGACAAATAACTTTGCTGAGAGGTTACATCCTAACGAACAACCCGTAGTATTTATACCATAATTGCTTTGTCTTTTCGCTGCACATTGATGATTTTACATATATCGTGCATGCGCAGAAACGTCAATCGGAACGTTTATAACGTCGGAAAAATGTAAGCGCTACAGTGGCATTCGTGTTCATCGATGGAGAAACTGCAGTTTAAGAGGAGAGTACAGGTGTTTTCAACTGTTTCACTCACGCCGTTGCTACGGTAACCAACAAAATGGCTGTCACAAATAGGAAACTTACCTTTTTGGCCGACTTCGATTGGTTTACTCAGGTTACTCGCGTAACCTTAACGTGGTATCCGCTTTATGCAATACCACGAGAGTAATCTAACTGAATAGCGATGCTCGTGATCACGGAGATAAACCCCTTATGTAAATAAATTACAAAAAAATCAGTTTTTCAATGTGTAAATTGTGATGTTCATCCTTTTGGTATTAAATTATAATTCATAGAATGTGGTGACTTTAGTGCATATATTGAAATGATTGTGTCGTGTAATGTTTAATTAATTTCTTATGTAATAGGGGCCTACCGTCCCTATTGGCTGTCACTGCTAGTGATGTCAGTCACTTGAGTGGATCCTTTCCAAAACGCGATTGCCTTGAAGATTCACCTTGTTTATCTATGTCAAGGAGGGTCACGTGAGCAAGTGATCTCGGACGCTCGGTTGGTACTCGTGTCACTCGGGTTACTCGCGTAGTTCAATCGAAATCAGTCTTTGAATGACGTATATTCTTTTAGCTATTACACAACACAATGTTTTTAATTACGCACAAGTTAACTGCAAGATCTGCCGACAGAAATATGGTTCAAGGAAGTAATAGGTAACGAAACCGTAGTGTATATTCGACAAATAAGCCAACTTTATTATCAGTAATATAACATAACAACAACGCAAACGTTTTTAGAAACGGTCGTTGTTACTATCGAGGTGTTTGTTGAATAAATTGACGAAGATACGATTCTAGAAACGGGTTTATTACAGGATTGTCAAGATGAGCAAACTATGTCCCGTAGGTTATTCATTTTGTTTATCAGCGGCATGAATTCATGCATCTAATTGAATAAGCATCTAATTCCCCTATCAATGACATCGGCGATAAATGCATATGCATGCATACATACATGCATACATACATACATACATACATACATACATACATACATACATACA
>OZ024860.1:37827691-37845191 GCA_964017155.1 Oasisia sp. SBJ-2009
CATGCTCTGTGGAACTGACACCTGACAACTACAATCGCTGTGTTATCAGGGACGCCATCTTGGGCGGCGTTAAACAATCCATCGATAGTCAAAAATATGATCAGTCGTTATTTTCAATTATGGAGAGAGTGCGTGTATAAATAGTCGAGATAAGATCTAAGTAGTCCTATGTAGTTTGTGGGGGTTGGGGGTTATTTATTTATACGGGTTTCTGCGTTTGCCACTGCGTTGGTATCTAAAAATGAGGACGACGAATTGTTGATATATATATATATATATATATATATATATATATATATATATATATATATATATATATATATATATATATATATATATATATATATATATATACATACATATATATATACATATACATATATTAGAAATAAGGGTAGTAATTTTAACGGCGCCCAGTTTTTTTAAAATCAGTAATAATTAAAACAAAATCATTTGGCGCAATCATAAACGGGGCCAGCCAAGAGTCGTCATTGGAGCATGGAGCCTCCGAAAATTTATTGTGGAACAACACTTTCAAACAAATATGTTTTTTTGTTTTTTTATAACATATTTAATTGTAATAGGGTGTTGATTCAAGGTTGTTGGCGCAACTACAGAGAAAGCACGTTTACCTGTACTGTATTGAGCTTATTTTTCGGAATCAAAAATATATTTGTCAACGGATGATCTAAGGGTCCTAAAGATATTATGGACAATAATATGTAACAGATTAATCAAATTGGTCGGTTGTTTAGTAGAAAGAGTACGGTATATAACAGCAGGCAATTTACTTTTAATTCGATATATATAAGTGGATGCCAGTGTAACTGCTTAAGTGGGTGGTAGTGGTGGCGAGAAATTTAGATAGATTAGTGATTGTTTGCAAAACACACACACAAACACAGACACACACACAAACATATAGTCAGACGCACACGCACACGCACACGCACACGCACACGCACACGCACACGCACACGCACACGCACACGCACACGCACACGCACACGCACACGCACACGCACACGCACACGCACACGCACACGCACACGCACACGCACACGCACACGCACACGCACACGCACACGCACACGCACACGCACACGCACACGCACACGCACACGCACACGCACACGCACACGCACACGCACACGCACACGCACACGCACACGCACACGCACACGCACACGCACACGCACACGCACACGCACACGCACACGCACACGCACACGCACACGCACACGCACACGCACACGCACACGCACACGCACACGCACACGCACACGCACACGCACACGCACACGCACACGCACACGCACACGCACACGCACACGCACACGCACACGCACACGCACACGCACACGCACACGCACACGCACACGCACACGCACACGCACACGCACACGCACACGCACACGCACACGCACACGCACACGCACACGCACACGCACACGCACACGCACACGCACACGCACACGCACACGCACACGCACACGCACACGCACACGCACACGCACACGCACACGCACACGCACACGCACACGCACACGCACACGCACACGCACACGCACACGCACACGCACACGCACACGCACACGCACACGCACACGCACACGCACACGCACACGCACACGCACACGCACACGCACACGCACACGCACACGCACACGCACACGCACACGCACACGCACACGCACACGCACACGCACACGCACACGCACACGCACACGCACACGCACACGCACACGCACACGCACACGCACACGCACACGCACACGCACACGCACACGCACACGCACACGCACACGCACACGCACACGCACACGCACACGCACACGCACACGCACACGCACACGCACACGCACACGCACACGCACACGCACACGCACACGCACACGCACACGCACACGCACACGCACACGCACACGCACACGCACACGCACACGCACACGCACACGCACACGCACACGCACACGCACACGCACACGCACACGCACACGCACACGCACACGCACACGCACACGCACACGCACACGCACATATACATATACATATACATATACATATACATATACATATACATATACATATACATATACATATACATATACATATACATATACATATATATATATATATATATTGACTCACCCCATCTCATTGACGTAGCGCGTTTGTTCTGCTGCCAGTTGTCACCATAAATAAGAAGAACGCTGCGCTGATAAGTGTGTTTTGTTGCGGTATTGCACAACCAGGAAGTTTAAACCCTGTCCATAAAGCATCCATTGTGCGTCCGTAGTAAATTGGCCATATGTAAATGCCTGCTGGTTCTAGAATGAGGCATTCGGGTCAAACATCAAAACATTGATCATAAATAATATTGTTATTCACTTGGCTTGGCCTCGGGGTGTCCATTTGAACCCGGGCCCATGGGCAACACAACACGCCACTAAATCACCAATGGACAAGTGTCACGTAAAACTAAAATTGCATCACGATTAATGTTATCATCGTGTTAGCTACATGGCGGAACGCGCAACGGTTTACCGGCAGCTTTCACTCTGTCTACCTTAAAAGTCTTCAAAGCGTTTAAATTGATAGTTGTGTAGTTTTATTTGCAAAGCCAATGCGCGTACATTTGTGAAAAGCCTTCCTCGCGAAGCGCAGCCAGTCATGAATGGGTCACGGCAATTTGATTGACAGCTGGGCGGGGCGTCGCTCCAGCCAATCAGATGAGAACGCCTCAGCGCGGGTCGCGATGAATATTCATAAGTTGTCTGGTTATTGCGCTGGAGCAGTACGTCTGTCGCTCATTCTAGGTTACACTTGCGGCCGAGTGATTTGTAAGGTCTAAGCTTACGCGCCCACGCTCCGTCTTATCGAGGTACGAACTTACGAAGTTTTATCGAATGCCGATGGCCGATATTTATTGTGTGCCAGCGAATGACCAAATAGTACCCGACCAGGATGACATGTTCGCGGCCACAGGGTCGGCGTCAAGCGACTCTGACAGCGCCTCGCCGACCAGCGCTGGACCTCTTCTTGCAAAGGTACGTTCCCGCCCTGTTTCACGCCAACACCGACGAAGTTCCTCATTTCACTTGTCTGGTTACTAACAATGTGCAAAGTTTTTAGTTTCGACTTTGGCAGTATTCACAACTTTCTAATACAGATTCCATCGCTCGACGTTTGGATACCGACGTTTATTAATATTAGCGTTCATGATTATGCAACCGTTTGTAATTACTGAATAATTATTACTTTATACTAATTCATGTTCGGTCTATATAGTCGTGAGATGCAAACATGCCACTCTAAGTATAATTGGTGGTTTTGGTAAACACATGTGTATAATTAGCATTCCTATTTGAAAGTACTTATGTCTTACTACTACTTATATAAGTAATCTGGATTTGAATGTTTATCGAGTAGACATATTTGTCTTGTCTTCTTGAGTTGAGACGAATGTCTTAAAATGTGATAATGTTCACGTTTCTCCAACGTAACGTCTGGTGCAAATAAAATTACTCCATGATTAACTGCAATAAAGATACCCTTTTGTCACAGTGTAGTTATAACAAACTTTACACCATTGTTAAGAAAGTTCACGTATAAAGGTTCACGTATAAAGATTAAAGGCTTCTCTCGTTCTGCCCCCCTAAAAGAGGGTGTTTGGGAGCCAGACAGTAGGCTCGTGGCGCGCCGGTAAATAATTGAGCGTGTCGCGAGTTCCTGGTGGCGGCGGGCAATACGTGCACCCGCTCACCCGCCGGTATTGCGAAATCTTTCGCTTCGTGTTGACTCGACTTCGGCCGTCTGTCGCGGCGCTGGGCTGAGCGGCCGAGTCAGTCAAGTGGCCCGCTCGTATCGCGCTGATTCACGACTCGCAGATTAGGCGTGTGTCATCGTGATCGTGTTCGTGTCCACGCGGGGTGTTCGTGCCTGACTGAAGGGAGGTTATAGGTCGCGCCCTATTGGGACGTGATTATGATACAGGTCATACAGCTATACTTAACTATGAATAATAATTAACAATCGTAGTTGTACAGCAGTTGTGAATAGGCGTAATAAGTAACCACGGTCCATTTCAAGGTCTTAACTTCAGAGTAAATTTGTTGTTGCTGTGAGGTGTTGTTTTACAGCTGTAGCTGTATCAAGGTTGTGTAAAACGCACGTAATATTCCGTCATCGCCAATACAAATTCAACGGTGGTGTTTCGTTTACAGAGCGGTGCTGTGACGCCGATGAAACGACACGCCCAGGCGGTGTTTCAGGCGCCCAGAGATGTCCCCGGCCTGCGCATCAGCAAGAAGGGGCGACGAGAGAGCGCGTCAGCCGTCGACGAGTTCTTCAATACGGGCGGCAGCGCGCGGCTCAATCTGAGCGTCAACATGAACATAGCCCTAGTTCGCGGCACAGACACGGCGACAAACGTCAACAGTGGACAGCTGACCAGTCGCGCTCAGAGCCGGACTGACGTCAGCGCCACCATGCGTTCAGACGGCATCATCGAGGAGCTGTTCGGGCCGATACCGTCGATGGTTGCGGAGATGTCTTCGTGGCCGATGGAGAACGCCGCTCCGTCGCCCTGTCCTAATGTCAAGATGACGCTACCGGATATGTCATCGCTGTCCTTCACGATGCAGTCAGTCGCGAATCCGCCGGTTGACAATTTCGGCTGCATCCCGCTCTCTCGCCAGATCTCCGACTCTCTGTGGGAAGATCTCAGTCAGACCATAGACGGCGACGATCTCGAGCTCGAGTCTTCGGACAACCGGACTAGTAAAACGAACGGGAATGTTTGCAACACGGGTGCCATCTACCCGGCCAGCGACATGTCGTCTCTCGTCGACAACAACTACCTGTCGAACAGTCTCACCTGTTGTCCCGCCGACCTGGTGACGGTGAAAGCCGAACCGATGGACATTCCGGCGTCGTGCACCTTCCAGACGCTGCAACGGACAGACGTGGCGAGTTTGCAGGCCATCAACGTGAAACTGGAGAGTGCTTCGTACAACAGCAGTTGTCTGGGGTCGATGTCGATGACGACGTCGACGTCGATGTCCACGAACACGATATCGCGCCCCAAGTTCCTGCCCGTCACGCCGCAGACTTCTGTCGGTGGCTCGCAGAACATTGGCGCGTCAACGCAGCAGGGTTTGAGTCAGTTGAAGGCGGCCATTGCGTCGGCGCTGACCCCGGCGACGCCGTCAACGTACGCTATGTACCCCCAGGGCATGGTGCAGCACAGTTCCATGCCCCCTACGCCGCCCCACTCCGGGCCCAACAGTCCCAACGACGACGTCCGTCGCCATACCCCTCCGCCGCCCTACACGTCGGACAGCCAGACAACCACACCCCTCACCGACGGGCCCGTCATGGTGCCTCTCACCCCGGTCACCCATCGCCCTCGCCTCACCCACCCCGGATGCACTACCATCAAGTACAACCGCCGGAACAACCCCGACCTGGAGAAACGTCGTATACACTTCTGTGACTTCCCCGGTAAGTCGATGTCTTAGCAGTAGCAGTAGCAGTAGCAGTAGCAGTAGCAGTAGCAGTAGCAGTAGCAGTAGCAGTAGCAGTAGCAGCCGAAGTGGCTCAGCAGCTATAGAGTGTCAAACCTTTCTGCAATCGTGTTCACACTACAGTGCTCGAGTTCACTCAGCTGTATGAATAAGTAACTGGCTATAGACAGGTACGAATATACGAATAGTTTTAGCGCATTAATTGCAGCGTGGCTGGGTACTTTCCAAAGGCGCCGACATGGTGTCTGGTTGAACAGGTCTGGCAGGGTGTAAAATTGTAAAGCGCTGTAACAAATATGTGCACAAATCAACTATGACTATTTCAGTACCTTTCACGATTGTTACCATTGTTTTGACATAGCATTGTTTCGACAATTTTTGGTGCAAGCTTGTCATTTAGAATAATACATAAATTATAGGTCTAGACGTCGGTAAATATGCTGTGTTTTCTAAATAACTAAAACTGCACAACCGTCGATTTACCATGTTCCTTTAGTAGGATCTCATTTTTAAAATAACATGTTCCCACGTGTACAATGTTGTTTGGAAATGTGCCGTAAAGCCGGTAAATCGAAACTTTTTCTGGGCTTAGTCAACGCACGTCAACTGTCGACCTCGCGTGATTTATACATACAGGAAATAAATATTGTTTACACGTAACGTGAAACTCTCCTCTTCTGTATATAGAACTTGGGTATTGTTTAGTTATTGTATACAGAGTACTTTATTAATTTACGGTTGTGCGTACATGCTTTCGCACATGTCACGTAATTTCTGCATTTAATTTATGGAGTTATCCAAGTATATCTATTGATGTCGATGAGTTATGCTGGCCTGGTATAATATGTTTAATTGTGTAACGATATACTGGTGATAATATGGCGTGAGCAATAATTAGTACAGTTCTGATTACGTATCACATCAGCCTACGCTGATAAATGTTATTTGCTATCGTATTACGACCGGTCATTGATAATGGTTACGTTATAACACTTTTATTTTAGAACAGTTGGTAACTCTGATTTGTTATGTCAAAAATACCAATAATCGTGACTTTGAGTTGTTTTTGGATATCAATAGATCTACCGAATTGGTTAAACAAGATTAGCTAATGCCGTGAATCTTGCCATGTCACGTTTTCGTTTTGTGTCGTGGGACTCCATTTAGCTAACAATTGTCTAGTCACGTAGCGGTGGTCTACGTGTCGATAGGCATGCGCTCAGGTCGCGGTAATTCTTTTTAATGGGATGATAGTTAGGCATATTTTGCTTGCATTTATGTGTCTGTTGGACCAGTATTTTGTTCATCCCATTAATCATCTTTTCTGCTGTTTCTATGCGTCCTCCGTGTCTTCTATTGCCTAGTCCGATGATGCTCTTAAGCGTTGTATACCATTGTAAAAGTCACTGAAATCACTCTGTCTCTGTTTCTCTGTCTCTCTCCTCTCTCTCTCTCTCTCTCTCTCTCTCTCTCTCTCTCCTCTCTCTCTCTCTCTCTCCCCCTCTCTCTCTCTTTCTCTGTCTCTGTCTCTATCTCCCCCCCTCTCTCTCTCTATCTGTCTCTGTGAAAAAATCAGAAAAGTCTACAAATTATTATATATTTGAAATGTACTTAATAAGGCTTATACATTACAAGTATTTTCTTTTTTCTCATCAGGTTGCCGGAAAGCGTACACGAAAAGCTCACACCTAAAGGCTCATCAGCGAATCCACACAGGTAAACGACTATTAGAAGGTGTTTGTGGAAGTAATTATTTACTAATATACACAACTCTAGGAAACCACCAATTGATTACTTGTCACTTCCTCGCAACCTGTGGGCAGGTAACTTATAGGAACTGTTGTTGTCGCGTTACAAGAACATGGATGGGTGACCAGTCAACATTCTATCTGTTACTTAATTAAACAGTTTACAAATTCCAAGAAGTTAACGTTATGCATGTTATGTATGTTTACATAATAGTGATATTGCACAAATTCTAACATATTTCCAAAATTCATATTGTGCAAAGCAAAACTTAAAAAGTCCACACAGAACTAATACATATTCATTTGTTTTATATATATATATATATATATATATATATATATATATATATATATATATATATATATATATATATATATATATATATGTTACTATTACTATTGCTCTGTAATTATAACATTGTCTAGCAATACATCGATCAAACGCAGGCACATTTATTTATTTATTTTACTAATTTCTCTGTCGACTGTTTTAGGGGAGAAACCATATAAGTGTCACTTCATCAACTGCCCATGGTGCTTTGCGCGCTCCGACGAACTCACACGTCACATCCGCAAGCATACGGGTGCGAAGCCGTTCACGTGCCGCGTGTGTGAGCGTAGCTTTGCCCGCTCAGACCACCTCGCCCTGCACATGAAGCGTCACGACCCCACTAAGGGCAAGCAGCGCCATTAACGTAACGGTCGACGGCCCGATCACTATCAACGAACAATCAGGTCAACGCGAAACCGTCGGCGCGTGACGTGACGTGACGTGACGTGAATGTCGTGATCCGTGACCACCCAAAACGTCGTCCGTTCGTCTCGCCAGCCATACACTGGGCTGGCGTTGTTACGTATCGCTGTCCACTGTTGTAGAACTGTTGCTGACCGCACCGCGGTGTCTTATTACACGACGATTGACCATAGATGAATGGCGAGTGTTTCGTCACGAGTCTGAGCCATTAATATGTTTGTTTTGTTCGGTATGAACCGGAGACTGATACTCGGGCTTTGTGTCGACGAAATGATTTTTTTATTTGTATATATATATATATATATATATATATATATATATATATATAATATGTATATATATATATACATATATATATATATATATATGTATTATATATATATATACAGTATATATATATATATATATACACACACATATATATATATATATTATGTATTATATATACTATATATAATTTTTTTTGGTATTTGCCTTTGTGTGTTTTAAAGAATCTCAAGTCTATTTTTCTACTAGTTACATTCCGGTGGGAGCGACCCGCCCAGCAGAAGCTACGCACGAGAGAGTGATGTGTTCCCGTGGTCTTGTGCGAGTGTTGGTGACGTTGTGTTGAAGTGCCTATTGTAAACATCGTCGTATTCGGCCATGTTGATATGTGAACGTGTTTCGCTCAGGGCAAGATGCATTATCAGGGACCGGAAGTCGGCGCGTCGATGAACATGCGCAGTGTCGCGGACAGCAGCGCCTAGGTTAGAACGATTTCCGTCGACATGTTTGTAGTGTCGAATCGTGTTTTGTTTGTTGAATAGTTTTCTTTGCGCGTGCAATGCGAATAGTTCGTTCGCATATACGTTTGTTTATTCTGTGAAATGTGAAACAGTAGAATGATAATTGTTATATAGGGCTTTTTCTCTGGCGTTATGTACCCGGATGTTGAATTGTGCCGGAAGTTCTGATATTTCATTCGAGACGATAACACACTAATTAATGTGTTGGTTGTTATCGTCTGCACGCTAATTTGTTTATTTCCCGAAGACAAGGTGTCGTTAGTTGGGTATTCTTATAACTATCGTTTACACGAGAATTCAGTCAGTTAGACAGATAATGTATTTTTGCAAGACAATTTTTGTTTTATATTTCGTTATGAAAAGTAATTGGACAGTGTGAACTGTTCTAGCATTTGTTCTAGTGAAATTGCACATTCGTGGCGTTCACGTGAAGTGACATCGCCCGAATAGAATTTCGTGTTTTGAGGGGAGACTATTGCCCGTGTCGTGTGTCGTGTCGTGTCGTGTTGTCTAGTGAGATGAGCATATGCAAGCTCAGGTACTAGAGCCATTAGTCGGGTACGACCGTGTTTAGATTTTCTGTACATTTTGTTTGTGTCCGTGTTACCGGGAGTGGTGACGTCAAGAGATGGTGCTTGTAGTAGCCGCATGTCTGACGCTCTTAATGGCGTTCAGACAAACGGACTGATAACACTAGAAAGCTCACGACAACTGTAAATACGCAAGTCGTTGAGCTCAGCGGTGTTTTATTTTATGCGGCAAATGTAATTGGACTTGTTTTCATAACCGTCGCCGAGCAAATGGCGAGCTACGTGTGTTTCTGTCACGGTCGTTGTGTCATGGTTCACGTGTGAATGACGGTTCTAACCTAGATTAGAGACTGACGTAATTGTGTGTATGATGTCTCCAACACTGACTGTGACGTCACTGTGTACAATGTGTGCCCGGCGACGGTGTTTTCCAAACGTAACTGATGTGTCCAAATTGCTGGTCGAAATCCGTCGAGCGGTCAACAAAATGGCTGCCTGAACACGTGCTTTTCGTCGTATATTCTGTTGAAATTATATCTTTATGACGAAAAATGAGGGAGGTTAAAGTATCAAAGGTATGCAGTACTGTTTGTACAGATATCATGTCGCAGTGTTAAAGTAATTAACATGTTTAACCATTATCAGCATTGTTCGTGAAGTCAAAGCTTGGCGGAGGTTTGGTTGTGACGGAACCAAACGGCGATGTTCTGGACACATCAGTTAGTTTCTTCGTTTACCATTTGACAGCTAGTCATACATGATGTATGTATGTGTTCGTTTCTCGGTTGATCATCGATGCTATGTTGTAAATGTATGGATTCGTTAATTTATTAAAAACCTCAAACGTTAAAATTATCGATTTGTTTGTGTTATGTATGTCCATTCAATAGAGCGAGCGCCAGTGAATTAGCTGTGCGCACACACACACACACACACACACACACACACACACACACACACACACACATATAAATTTGATTTTTAAATTCAAACCCTTAATTTAAATTCAAAATGTGCATATTCCGAAGAAGGAGATAACTGGCATAATGGCAATCGGAGCTGGGATAACATTCGGCATGGCTAAAAAAACATTAAGTCAATAAGATAATAGGTAACATGAACACAAATTGAGGTAAATATCACCATGACAACCTGATTAGACTTAACTTGAGATCCCGCAAGATCCAAGTATTAGATACGCAGGAAATTTGTTCTACTCCATAAAAATGTGGGGTTCTCTTAAGAAACGATATTCTATGCTGGTTGAGAGCAGTAGGTGACATATACAAATATATCAGTTTAGTATGTGATTACTATCAATGCTAGATTGGAACCAGATAGAAGCTACCATAACCAAAGAGTCTTATAGCTTAACAAAGTTTCTTTCAAGGTAACATCCAGCAGAACATGTTTAATGTATGAAACATTTTCGTAGTAACTAAGGCAGTTTGTAACATAGTCAATGTGTACCAGTACTATGTTCTGACCCATATGTAACTAGATAATACATAGCTATAAGTAGAGTGCCTATATATCCTTGGTCACTATCACTCCTAATGCGAAACAGGATATGACGCAATGAGAAATGGCACTTCTTTCATGCTGCCAGTCTCAGCATGTCCACAATTTCTGTCAAATACCCATTTCCTATAAAACAAAAAACCTTTCTCCGTGTAGCGTCAACTAAAAACTGCAACAAACGCCTCTTAACATTAAATCGAATATTGAAATTACAAATACACACGCACTTTAGACCCTACGCAAAGCATGACATTGCTTCTTCGGATCTTCCTTCAGAGCCTCGTTCTGGTGAGGGTTCTTACACAAAATGACTCAAGAATCTGGTTTATTCCACTGTGGAATGGGAGTTCCTGATGATCTGGCCGCTACGGGAAAATCATATTCTTAATTCTTATTTTTGAACTGGATAGCTCGAAAATAAGAATTAAGTGAGTGTTGCCCCAAAACTGGCCGTTATGGCCTGAACTACTCTACATTGCCGAGTGATCAAACAACTGTATAGCTTGGCTCAAGACTTTATATGTCGTAGGTACACCGGGCGTTAGATGTCGTAGGTACACCGGGCGTTAGATGTCGTAGGTACACCGAGCATTATATGTCGTAGGTACACCGGGCGTTATATGTCGTAGGTACACCGGGCGTTAGATGTCGTATGTACAAAGCCATGTGACCACCACGTAACAACACATTTTGTTTTTGTTTTGATTGCTAATGTATATGTATCCTTGTTGTTACGAAATAAAATTTGATTGATTGATTGATTGATTGATTGTACACCGAGCGTTAGATGTCGTAGGTACACCGAGCGTTAGATGTCGTAGGTACACCAGGCTTTAGGAGTCGTTGGTACACCAGGCTTTAGGATTCGTTGGTACACCAGGCTTTAGGATTCGTTGGTACACCAGGCTTTAGGTGTCGTATATGCATCGGGCGTTAGATGTCGTAGGTACACCGGGTGTTAGATGTCGTAGGTACACCGGGCGTTAGAGTCGTAGGTACACCGGGCGTTAGATGTCGTAGGTACACCGGGCGTTAGATGTCGTAGGTACACCGGGCGTTAGATGTCGTAGGTACACCGGGCGTTAGATGTCGTAGGTACACCGGGCGTTAGATGTCGTAGGTACACCGGGCGTTAGATGTCGTAGGTACACCGGGTGTTACATGTCGTAGGTACACCGGACGTTAGATGTCGTAGGTACACCGGGCGTTAGATGTCGTAGGTACACCGGGCGTTAGATGTCGTAGGTACACCGGGCGTTAGATGTCGTAGGTACACCGGCCGTTAGATGTCGTACGTAAATCGGGCTTTATATGTCGTAGGTACACCGGGCTATAAGTGTCGTAGGTACACCGGGCGTTAGATGTCGTGCACCTCAACTGCAGGGACTCATTACAGGCCTATACCAAGGATATAATATTGATAAGTCGGACAAAGAGTCCTTGTATTCGTTTTACAAAGCTGAGCGGGCTATCTTGCACATCTCTTCAGAATGGTCAGTCAGCTGACCCTCTCACGACGAGAGAATGTACTATATATAGGGAACGCACGTGATTCTCGTTTCCGTTCCATTTTGGGCGATACTTAACGAGACCACACAACTGAGTTTTTGTTTGGTGGAAATCTATATAAGTTACAACTGAGGTTTCTGCTGTGGCAGTTACCACCGTGTGCTAAAGAATATAAATTACGCATAGATCATTCGGGACCGGATCATGAATGAAAATGGCTAAATGACATAACACTTATATATGGCGGCATATGAAACTTGCCCTGTTGTCACAGCTTACAAAGTTGTCAAGCTCCCATCACAAAGTCCGGTTTTACCAAGGTACACTACCAGTGGAGAATAAATTATATATATATATATATATATATATATATATATATATATATATATGTATATATATATATATATATATATATATGTATATATATATATATATATATATATATATATATAACGACAGTAACACCATATATATATATATATATATATATATATATATATATATATATATATATATATATATATATATATAATTTATTATATACAGTAATGGTGTTACTGTCGTCACGTCGGCCTATATGGTCCCACAGGTTTCTAATTACTGACGCGACAAAGACGGTTGTTTACTGACCTTGCATCACGAACAATTTGTCAAGATATGACAGAAGCGTTCGTCATTAGACTAACGATACTCTGTAGTGGGCGTGTTGATGACAACGTATTTCCGTAACTTGCGCGAGTAAAATAATTCGAACGCACGACAAAACTATGCGTTCGTTCGTGGATGTGCCATGTTTTTATATAAGTGTATATAGATTTCTTTGTATGTATGTATGTATGTATGTATGTATGTATGTATGTATGTATGTATGTGTGTGTGTATGTATGTATGTATGTATGTATGTATGTATGTATGTATGTATGTATGTATGTATGTATGTATGTATGTATGTATGTATATGTATTTATGTATATAGGTATATATATATATATATATATATATATATATATACATACATAGGGAGGGAGGGAGGGAGGGAGGGAGGTAGGGAGGAGGGAGGGAGGGAGGGAGGGAGGGAGGGAGGGAGGGAGGGAGGGAGGGAGGGAGGGGGAGGGAGGGGGGGAGGGAGGGAGGGAGGGGAGGGAGGGAGGGAGGGAGGGAGGGAGGGAGGGAGGGAGGGAGGGAGGGAGGGAGGGAGGGAGGGAGGGAGGAGGGAGGGAGGGAGGGAGGGAGGGAGGGAGGGAGGGAGGGAGGGAGGGAGGAGGGAGGGAGGGAGGGAGGGAGGGAGGGAGGGAGGGAGGGAGGGAGGGAGGGAGGGAGGGAGGGGAGGGAGGGAGGAGGGAGGGAGGGAGGGAGGGAGGGAGGGAGGGAGGGAGGGAGGGAGGGAGGGAGGGAGGAGGGAGGGAGGGAGGGAGGAGGGAGGGAGGGAGGAGGGAGGGAGGGAGGAGGAGGGAGGGAGGGAGGGGAGGGAGGGAGGGAGGGAGGGAGATTGAGACAGTCGGACAGAGAGAAGAGGCCGGTAAAGAGAGAGTCAGAGAGAGTGAGGGAGGAAGAGAGAGAGGGGAGGGGGAGAGAGAGGGAGTGAGAGATTGAGAGAGTGGAACAGAGAGGGCACGCAGAGAGAGAGAGAGGTTCAGAGAGCGGGAGAGAGGGAGAAAAGAGAGAGAATGCGCGCGCGCGCGAGAGAGAGAGAGAGAGAGAGAGAGAGAAAGAGAGAGAGAGAGAGAGAGAGAGAGAGAGAGAGGGGAGTGACACTCTGGTCACACGTGTTGTTCTTAACTCCGAAAATGTTGATTGAAAAAGTTGTTTCCAATTAGCGATTGTGATCACGATAGCGGTAAATTGTCGGTAATATCAGCCAAGAAAATCGTCAAAACCTCCGACATTCCTTTTATTGCCTCATAGTTATGCCGGGAATGTCTGGATCGCATATATATATATATATATATATATATATATATATATATATATATATATATATATATATATATATATATATGTATATATATATATATATATATATATACCTAATGACAGTCCCAAAGGAAGCATATTTAACCACCGTCCTACGTCTGCGTAGTTCACGTAACGGAAGTAAGTAAAAGGTAAAAGTCTGTGACGTACTGAATGTTTGACTCCAGGTGTTGCATGTTCTCGTGTGTATATTCACGCATTAACAAATATTAATTAATTTAGATATACTATTAAAATACTTGAATTAATAGTACTGTGCGATATAATAGAAATTAATGCAAATTGTCTTTATTATCTTGTTAAACGGCGTGATCTAGTAACCTGGAATAGATTATTAATGTTTCCCTGCCCAGCTATTGCGATCGTAACAAGCGGTTTTGTTGTCCCATAGTCGTTTATTCATACAGCTGAATGAACTGGAATAACGTAAGTTGAACGAACTTGCCCACGGTTAGTCGCGGCGGCACAGAATTCGACCCAATACAATAGAGTAGGTCGTGTCTTTCATGACACGACGTATTATAACTATTCATGACCACAACAAACGTGCTAATATTACACGTATTGTGTAAACATTTGTCAGGGTATATAATATATATATATATATATATATATATATATATATATATATATATATATATATATATATTTCGGATATTTGTATACACTTGTACGCTTCACCACGCTGTTACATAATAGGTCAAAACATTCACTTCACCGCTAAGAATACACCGTGCGCATGCACATCGACACCACTTATATAATATAACACCCACAGCGGCGTCTATACACAACACAAACGGTAAATGTCAACGAAGGAGGTTGAAGTGAAGAATACTATAAGCTGGACACGTGATTGTTAAAAGCAAACCCAACTGTTGCGATATACCAGCGTGAGGTGACGTGAACGTGCAGTTAGAGCAGTGCGCGGAACTACGCAACGTCTCCAGAACATTCCACGCCTGTCGACCGGGCGCTGTGTTACGTATACTGTCAACCAGCAATCGACGTGTGTGTTACGGGTCTGTGTTGTGATCTTTGTCGACAGGCTTCATCCGTCGGTGAACGAGTCACTGCCGCGCACGCGTCTGGTCTCGCTGTCAACACGACAAGGAGGCAATCTCGGCATGTGCGACCGCAACAGGGGGTATATTAAAACAAGGGTCGATCACAACAAGGGGCTCTACTAAAACAGGGAGTCGAGCATAACAGGGGTTTACTGAAACAGAGGGGTCGACCATTACGGGGGTTATAAAACAGGGGGGGGTCTATCGCAACAGGGTTCTATTAAAACAGGGGGTCGAAGACAATGGGAAGTCGATCACAACAGGGATATATTTATACCAAGGAATGGACCACAACAGGAATCGACCATGACACGACGGGGTTCGATTACTACACGAGGGTCAATCGCAACGGAGGGGTGGGGGTGGCCACGAAAAAAACGTCGACCACTACAGAGAGTTGATCATAGCCATTGTCACGGATGTGCTTCACGGTTGTGGTACTTATACTGAATGAGTCGAATTGAGTAATGCATGGATTAGACAATATCCGCCTTGGAAATATTTCCATTGGTTTTTCCTGTATTTACAATCTGCTGCGACGTCAATTTATACTCAGCTAACACAACCCAGCCAGCAAGTTAGGAACATCTGAAATGGTAGTCCTTTGACAACGAGATGTTTCACATTTGAAGACACATATCTTCTAGGCGTATTATTTCTAAAATACCGATATAAAATTTTACCGACTGCAACTGTGAAAACTGAATTATAATTATTCAAGTGTGTGCTCATTAAACAAACGGTGAAAGAGTAGGGGAGAGAGAGGGAGATAGGGAGGGGAGGGAGGGAGGGAGGGAGGGGGAGGGAGGAGGGAGGGAGGGGGAGGAGGGAGGGAGGGAGGGAGAGAGAGAGAGAGAGAGAGAGAGAGAGAGAGAGAGAGAGAGAGAGAGAGAGAGAGAGAGAGAGAGAGAGAGAGAGAGAGAGAGAGGGAGTGACACTCTGGTCACACGTGTTGTTCTTAATTCAAAAATGTTGATTGAAAAAGTAGTTTCCAATTAGCGATTGTGATCACGATAGCGTTAAATTGTCGGTAATATCAGCCAAGAAAATCGTCAAAACCTCCCGACATTCCTTTTATTGCCTCATAGTTATGCCGGGAATGTCTGGATCGCACACCGTGATCCAGGTTCTTATCGCACTCGCCAGCCAGCGATACGGAGCCGCCAAAATAAACACGTTTGTTTCTCTTTCAAATGTGTTGTTGATCCAGACTAGAGTCACTATCGGGCGACATCCTTTCCAAAGAAAACATTACAAGACATTGTTCTCTTCTCTCGCTGCGACGACGCCAATACGACGGCGTCAAAGACCCGACATGGCGAAACGGACAGAAACATGACCTTATTCTCACATAGCAAGTTGGTCTCGATTACAACGACTTATAGGGGTCCACTGTAGCTGATTCAAATGCCCGCTGTGACAACCGCTACAGCAGAAGCGCTGATATCTGGTACGACACTCGGCATATACGTCGGCTTGTGACATATTACATTGAATAAACATATTATGACAACTGTGATATGTTACTTATTGTCCATCCATGAGGGTGGGGGGTTGAGGGGGTGAGGGGTGAGGGATGAGGGGTGAGGGGTGAGGGGGTGAGGGGGTGAGGGGGTGAGGGGGTGAGAGGTGAGGGGGTGAGAGGGTGAGGGGTGAGGGGGTGAGGGGGTGAGGGTTGAGGGGTGAAGGGGTTGTGGGGTGAGGAATGAGAGGGTGATGATGAGGGGTGAGGGGTGTGGGGTGAGGGGAGAGGAGTGAGGAGTGAGTGGGTGAGGGGTGAGGGGTGAGTGGGTGAGGGGTGAGGGGTGAGTGGGTGAGGGGTGAGTGGGTGAGGGGTGAGGGGTGAGTGGGTGAGGGGTGAGGGGTGAGTGGGTGAGGGGTGAGGGGTGAGTGGGTGAGGGGTGAGGGGGTGAGGGGTGAGGGATGAGTGGGTGAGGGGTGAGGGGGTGAGGGGTGAGGGGGTAATGGGGTGAGTGGGTGAGGTGTGAGGGGTGAGTGGGTGAGGGGTGAGTGGGTGAGGGGTGAGTGGGTGAGGGGTGAGGGGTGAGTGGGTGAGGGGTGAGGGGTGAGGGGTGAGGGGT